>MCGO01000159.1:0-86287 GCA_002104985.1 Rhizoclosmatium globosum | reverse complement strand
GTGGCTTTGCACAATGTGTCACAGTCAATTTGTAATGGGTATGGAACACCATTTCCTCGTCAACTTCACATCAACAGAGCCTGCGGTATCAAAATGTAAATAAGTAAAAGTTGGAAATATGAAACAAAAAAGAGCATGTATGCAATATAAAGAAGAGACCCCGAGGACACTGTGTACAAGATATGCAGTAGTATATACAAAGACTAGATGCGGGAAGGCTGTTGAAAAAGGATTCAAAAGAATCACATGGCTGGTAGTATATACTGGATTTGTTGCACAGGAGTAGACACGGTGGGAGTAAAAGAAACTCCATCGCTGGGGACTTGTAGCTAGGACTCGCATTCATGGAGGTGGAGGAGGACTGATCAAAGTCGATCGAGCAGGGTTTTCCCATTTCCGCTGGTGACGGTTCAACCACTGATTCATCACAAGAAGAAAGGTTAGAGGCTGGAGAGGGAGGATGAGAAGAAGAAGAGGATGCAATACCCAAATCAACGCACGCATTCTCAATCTCAAGGTCCAACTCAAGGAGATCCATGTCGTCGTCATCCTCTCCTTCATGAGTGTCATCTTCTTCGTCGTCACTGATGCCGTAGCCAGTGGGACAGTACGGCGTGTAGTTTGTATCCATGAGCAGCAGATCGTCAGTCGCGCAGTCGTCTGAGTCTGAGTCGCCGTAGCGCAGCAGGTCTTCTCGGGTGACCATTGTTCGACCGAGATCAGCCATTCCAGCTTCTTGCATCAGGCGGCGCAGCGAGTCTCTGCCGAGGTCGAGAGCGGCTTCTTCTGGTTTTGAAGAGGTTCTTGAGGCTTCCTTGTCTCGCTTTAGTTGGCGGGCGGCACGGCGGATGCTGGCAAAGTAGGCGTCGCGGCTCTTGTTCTGGTGGTGGTGATGGCTTGCGTGGTTTGCGTGGTGGTTCGAGTGAGTTGAGTGGTGGGTCGAGGGACGGCGCCGAGGTTGGGCCAGTGACGGTGTCTTTGGCGGGCGGTTTGGCAGAGGGAACTGCAGCGGCCGAGTTGGTGTCGGTCGCTTGAACGGGCTTCGGTGCGGCCGCGCTGGTCGTGGGCGTGAAAGTGGTGGCGGTTCATCGCAGAAGTGTTCGAAGGTGTTTTCGGTTTGATGCGATTTGCGCAGTTGGAAGAAAAGGGTGGAGTCACGTGACTTGGCGACAATTTCAAAAACACAACAAAGAAAAAGAGAAACGAGAGGGATGTCCAGTAGCACGCCGATTCCACCGGCTGCAGGGCCGTACTCGAAAGAGTTAACACAATCTGCTCCCATCGAGGTCAAACAGGTATGATGCATATGGATCTTCTTTTCATATCTGATGATTTGACAGCTCAAAGGGTCATCACCCATTCCGAACTTAAAACCAGCTAGAAAGAGTTTGACCACCAAAGCACCTTCTATCCCAACTCCAAACAAAAATGAACGCAAAGTTCACTATGGAATCGATTGTGCAGATCTTGTTCACTTCACACACTGGTGCCAAACGAAATTACTCGCCCTCTTCTCACTTTATCGCTGATTGTCTTTCTTTGATAGGGAGCCTGGAGGTGAACATGTCAACAACTCGTCATTAAAAACGTCGTCATGAAAACTCAGAAAATCAAGTACAAGCTCCCTAAAACGCGCTTCTTTTCAATGGAGTTTCCCGAAACTGTTACTCTCAGTGCCGGAATGAGCTGGACTATCCCAATCACATTTCGTCCGTCGCTAAGGTGAATACTGACAGAAATCAACCTTAGATCCACCTCTAAATTTCAATGTCGGAATTCATCATAATAGGAGAGCTACAATGATGTGATTGAATTTACAACATCCTTTGGAAAGTTTTATCTCCCATCAAAGCTACACTTCCCGAACACGTTCTTGAATATCCAAAGTCGATCGATTTTGCCCTGTGTCCGCTGAAAGAGACAGCCAGGCGTGTTTTTATGCTCAAAAATTCAGGAGAACTAGCAAGCAGTTTCGAATGGGAAGTCTCTAACCTTTCTCGATAACACCAAGAAGCGGCACCTTGCCTCCTGGCCAAGCAACCAACATAACAATCGACTTCAAACCTGAAGTAAGCCTTCATTTATTATTCACCCCACAACTAAGTCGGGATGTTAGAACGCTTCTGTCTTCACTGCTAACGCAATCTGCAACTTTGGAGACAAACACAATGGGAGCGGTCTCGAGTCACTCAACCCTTGACAATTTACGGCATCGGAAAGTACTCACATCTGTCGATCGAAGGAAATTTGAAAGAGTTCAATTTTGGGGATATATTTGTGGGCGCAGCTCTGAGAAGAAGTTCGTGCTTGTGAATCACTCTTCGGTATGGCGACACACTGAAGAAAATGAGTTTCTTCTAAATATTCTCTCAATGCAGGTTCCTGCAACCTTCAAAATTAAAGATGCCGAGAGAAATACAGATCCTTACTTTGAGTTTTCAGTGACATCAGGAACTGTGCCTCCACACAAGTCTCTCGAAGTTTCTGTACGCTGAGATCATTTCAAAATTATTAATGAATAACACGACATCATCACCAGATCACATACAATCCTGTCGCGGCAGGAATGGCGTCTACTGAATATTACGATATCACATCTCGTTCAGGCAATACGATTCGTATCACATGCACGGGATCTGGAGTTGGTGTGTTTTAAAGCCACTATACACTTTTTTCGGCACTTATCACAATTATACAGGTCCTTGTGTGAAGCTCAACACGAACCTTGTCAATTTCAATGATGTACCAGCACATTCAACCTGCATGAGGCCCATCTACATCCAAAACACCACTCCAGTACCTGCATTTTATCAGGTTTCAAAAACCATTGTCGAAATTCCGCAGTTATCTAACCTCGCAACACAGTTTTTAACGGAACCAAATAGCATATTTCGCATCGATAAACCGTGGGGAACTATTCAACCAAACTCGTCCGTTGCCTTGACCATTAAGTTCTCGCCAACTGAACCGATCAACTATCACCGTCGCGTATACTGTCTTGTGGAACACCAAGATGGAATGGTTCGATTACTCTTTTTTCAATTTAATTACTCATAGAGATATCAGTACATTGACTTCATTGGAACTTGCTACAATGAGAAGCGGCGACCTGCAACGTTTCATCCAAAAATGCTTGAAAATTATCGACGCCGTGTAGAAAATGGATTATGGAGTTTTGGACCAGAGCATTTGGAAGAGGTTCGTTTAATTTTTGGGGAAAATGGTTGAAAGGAGTTAAACTTTGGTTGAAGATGTTAAAAAATGGAGCTATCAGTGTGTTGATGGAATCTTGAGTTTCACACAACCAGAAAAGTACAACTTGACAAGTTGAGTCTTCGAGACGGCAATTCTTGTTTTATACTAATTTGTCTTTACAGATCCTGTTCTCGACTATCCATACAATGATGGATTGATCGCAAGTGAATACTTTTATGAAAATGTTGGATTGAATCAAGCAGTCACCCTGTTGGACACTTACATTGACTTTGGATCTTGCTCAAAGTATCGAGTTATTGATCATCAGGTGATTCGAATCGCAAACAACACAAAAGGGAAAATGTCATGCGTTTGGCATATGCCAGGAGAATCTACGGGGTAGCAATATCTATGTTTGATTTCTCATTTTAACATTTATATCGTTTTCAGAGATTCTCCGGTCTTTTCTGTATCTCCAAGTGTGGCTGACATTCCACCAAAGAGCTCCGTCGAGTTCCGCGTCATGTTCAGACCTCAAACCGACAACTCGTTTTACGGTCAGCAACTTGAATGCTTTGTGTATTTCAAGAGTATGAGAAACTTTCGACTTGTGAATGATGACACTTTCACGCCTCCCTGGTGCTTGACTCCACCGTTGCAGGGTGAGTGAGAGCTCCCACACATCCATCATACAATAGAAACTAACTTTGACCAAGAAATACTTTCCCTCCTGGTGAGGATACATTCATCCCAAAATTGAGTTTGGAACAAGCCGCCTTGATTTCCCAGCATGTCACGTTGATAAATCCGTGTACCAAACTGTGCGCATCATCAACACGGGTGATACGCCTGTAAAGTTTGCGTTTGTAGATACGCAGTTTCAATACAGTCCTGTTATCACCGGTGGCGGTCTGGTTACGAAGCAAGTGTATTCGCAAGGAATTGGAGGTGGAACCCCTTGGCACTACAAGGAGGAGCTCCGTTCTCTGTAAAGCCAAGGATTGGAATGTTGCACAAAAACGAGAGTCAGTTGGTTGTGTTTCGGTTCAGCCCAAGTGAGCAAAAGACTTACGAACAAGCTTTGAAATGCTATTTCAACAGCTCCTTGTCGAACACCTATGTGAGCTTAAATAATTTCAACGAGGAAAATAACTTAATGTATTTTCAAGGATCTGCACATTCGTGGGGCGGGCTTCTTCCCTCAACTCACTTTGAGAATCAAAACATGTTGTATTTCAAACCAACATGCGTTGGAACATTAGCCAGACGAAACTTCACGGCGAGGAATACATCGAGAATCAAAATCAAATACGAGTGGAAGATTCCTGCTCAATACGCTAATTTTGTCTCTATTGAGCCAACAAACGGAGTTCTTGAACCAAACAAGTCTACCACACTTACTTGTGTGTTCTGTCCGAATACGGAGAAGAACTGGCTACTAAAATCCCTTGCTATTATTCTCTTGCACCTGAAGGTAAGAATGTGAGTTGTCAGAATCCAAAATCTTATTAGCGTTGTTTTTAGAAAACGAAACTTTATGCGAAGTGCGCAGCAAGAGAACGACATTGACTGTTGTTGGAACCGGAACACAAGCAGCTATAACAGCGGAGCCAAATGTGTTGGACTTCGACGCTATTCTTGTAAACACAATCGTAGAAAAGGAAATTGTGATCTTCAATCCATCCGACTGTGACGTATTTTACGATCTTGAAGTCTACCGTCTCGACTTGCCAGGAATGGACTCAGTTGCATTGGATGGAACTAAAGACGATCAAATACTTGAAACCAGAGTTCCAAACAGTATCCGAGAATCCGAATTTGAAGTTATCGAAAGTGCGGATGTCTTCCCGGCTCGATCTAATCAAGTCCTCAAAATTCGTGCATGTGTAAGAGAGCAATATAGCCACGAGTATCGCATCTACTACAAAATGAAGACTCAGAGTAAAGCAGCTTTAGCTCGAGCTTCAATCCACTCATTGAGTATCGTTCCTCGTGAGCAACGATTCCATTTGTGCGACATCAGAGCACTAGGAGTCTATCCAATTGTTCAAGTAACTGACGTTCGATCAGAAGGGCTTGGCAAGAACCTTCTCTGGAAGTTTTTCAACCTAAACACTTTCAACGAAATGCTTCGGTCCGTCGAAATTGGAACTACCAATATATCTGCCATCCAGGAATTGGAAGAAGAGTTTGAGTTTCCGACGGACGGCGTGAGTGGTGGAGAATTCAAGGAGCCTCCTTCTCTCGACTTCAATTTTGGCGCAGCACCTGTTAACGCTCAACCAGCTGTTATTCATATGAGTTTGATGAATCCAGGTGTTGTTCCTGTCGAATGGATTTATTACTTCCCAAATGATTTGGAGGTTGAAGTTGAAAACTGGGCAGATCCTGGAGATTACACTGAAGAACAGTTACATACGAATTTGATCTTGGATAATAATCTTTTCACTATTTATCCAAAGGTATGAGTCTGGGTTTGTCGATTTGCAATGCTAATATTGTTTATGGTAAAGACTGGAATTCTGAACCCAGGAGAGTCGGCACACATTATAATGTCCTATAACCATAAATTCCCTGGATTCCACAAGCTTCCTGTAATTTTCAAACTGAAAAATGGCTCTACACGAGCTGGAAAAGAAATCGTACTATACTTTGTTGGAAACTGCATTCCTCTTGAACAGAAATGCTTATTCTTTCCGTCTTCACGACATGTGTTTGAGCCTGTATCTATTGGCTGCCTTACGCCTCCAGTTCAGCATTTCCGACTGGCGAATAGTGGACTCCTTCATCTCTCATACAACATCGACTTGTCCCCATTAAAGAAACTCAAGTCGAAGGAAAAGACTTTGACATTTTTAAATGCAGTAAAACTTCAGGCAGCTTGGCACCTGGAGCCGTTGAATACATCAAGTGGATCTTCAGGCCACTTGAAGTGAAGGAGTATTCTGTTGATATTCCAATTACAACAGATGATGGTCAAACAACTATAATAACGTTTGTTGGAGAAGGAAAAGAAGAGGTAACGGATTTTGTTTGCGAATATGTGAGCTAATCGAAATGGAAGCCAATTGATGGGAACAAAACCAGTCCCAAGTTTGATGACCACATTCCACAAGTCCAGATTCTTCCGATGGATAAGCAAATCGCCGTGATTTCAAAGGAGCACATTAATCTGGGTAATATCCCAATTGGTAATCAACTCCGAGAACTTTTGGTTATTCGCAATATTTCGGAGACGGATGATCTTTCCTTCAATTGGGTATTCCCAGTGGAAATGTGGGGAACTAGTCCATCCGCGAAAGTGATTCCTGCTTCTGGTGAACTAGGTCCAGGAGAGAGCGTAGTGTGTAAAGTTATTTTCACACCAACGGAAGAATCAACATTGTTCAATTTCGACATTGAGTGCCAAATTTTCAATGAAACGGAAAAGGTAGAAAACTATCATTATTCTCGAGCATAAAATTAATCGATATACTACAGGCTGCATTTGAAAAGTTTAAGGAAGATGTTCGGGTTGCTCAAAGAGAAGGTCGTTTGATGATAGATTCCAGAGTCTCAACTGCACACTCCAAGCAGCTTCTCGGTAGTGCCGGAAAGTCAAAGCACACACTTAGAGGAAGCAAGTACAATCCTTTACCTGATATTCTTGGAACTACAAAGCCTGATGCTTCATCTGTGCCCGATTTGTTGGGTCTTGAAAGTGGAGCTGTTTCACATAAACCTCTGGATTGTGGGATTGATTTCAGCAACATTCCACCTGAACCGACATTCTATCCACTTTATGTCACTATTCACGCCAATATTCAGCCACCTGATCAATTCAGATCATTGTTCACTGGATATGATCAATTTTTCCGTGCTCCTCCATCTAAATACGATCAAGTGAAGAGCAGTCATCAAGTAAGAGTCCACTTCCATTTATAAAAGTGACTAACCCATAGCTCAGGCATTTAACGATAATCAACAAAGAAACTTATGCAAAGACCTCCTATCAAATATGTTGGATGATATTATTCAAGATGTTGAAGTGCAGTCACTGATGCTACCTGAAAATATGGATCCCTTGCCATACTTTGCCCAAATCAGTAGCAGGAGCAGAAACGGAATCTTTCCGGTGGCATCCGGCACTGTACAGTCACATACCGACGCGGACACAGACAAGCAGAAGCAAATGAATGCTTGTATTCTAAGGTTAGTTGTTCAGTTTCATTCCGATTGTTCTTACACCAGTACAGCTCCGCTCCCTTCCAGAATATGCTCGAGTCTATTCTCGAAAGCACGATTTTCAACCTTATTCAAGAGGCAAATGCGTTAGAGTTTGACGTAACGAAAGACTGTTTAATGCTATGGCCTGATTCAAAATAAACTATTCAGTTGCTTTTGTGCGTCCTAAGCGTATAATTAGACAGAGTGAAAGGAATGTAGGACAGTTCAGATGGACAACAGATTTCTGAATCAATATGACGGTTAGTCAGGATTACACTGGAGAGTGGTAGAACCCTCCAGAACATCAACCTGAAACAATACAAAAACACGTGGCCATGCCTCCTCCTTCTTCCAAAAACAGAAATGTCACTCAATCCAGAGACGTTTACAGACAAGACCAGCGCGTTGCTTGAGAAGGTGAGTTTCCGTCATCATCAGTCTAATTCTAGTGCCAGTTCCTAACTAACACGCTTGACTCAACCAGGCTCAAGACCTCGCGCGTGACTTTGGGCACGTATCCGTAACGCCCGTGCACATATTAAACGCGATGAACGAAGACCAGGACGGCTTCTTCCGTTCAGTTATCTCAAAAGCCGGCGCCGACCCGTCCATCGTCGAGCGCAGACTCAAATCAACAATGCTCAAGTACCCGTCGCAATCGCCCGCGCCAGACAACCTCGCCTTCTCGCAGACTTCCCTGAAAGCGATCCGTCTGGCCGACGACTTCAGAAAACGCCAAAACGACTCGCATCTCGCTATTGATCATGTTCTCCTGGCCATTCTGGAGGACCGTGAGGGATTTGCGGCGCTGTCGGAAGCTGGCGTGAACAAGAAGTCGTTGGAACAGGCAATCCAGTCTGTGCGAGGAACTCGGCGCGTGGACTCTAAATCTTCAGATGCTCAGTATGAGGCGTTATCAAAGTATGCTATCGATCTTGTTGCGCTTGCCAAGGAAGGAAAGCTGGACCCAGTAATTGGACGTGATGAGGAAATCAGGCGTGTTATTAGGGTGTTGGCAAGGTGAGTTATTGCTAGCTTTACAACTTTCGTAACGTTATGAAACTAATATCTAAATTCAGACGTACTAAAAATAACCCAGTCCTTATTGGAGAGCCTGGTGTCGGAAAAACTGCCATCGTTGAAGGACTTGCCCAACGAATTGTGCGAAAAGATGTTCCAGAGTCGTTGCAAGCCAAACTCTTTTCGCTGGATATGGGTTCCTTGATTGCTGGTGCTAAATATCAAGGAGAATTTGAGGAGCGCTTGAAGGCTGTCATGAAGGAAGTCAAAGATGCAGATGGAGGAATTATTCTCTTCATTGACGAAATTCACTTGGTTCTCGGTGCTGGAAAGACTCAGGGAGCTATGGATGCCGCGAACTTGCTCAAGCCAATGCTCGCTCGTGGAGAACTCAGGCTGATTGGTGCAACAACTCTCGCAGAGTACCAAAAGTATGTCGAGAAAGATGCCGCCTTTGAGAGAAGATTCCAGCAAGTTCTTGTTCCCGAACCAACCGTCGAAAACACCATCTCTATCCTTCGTGGACTTCGTGAGAAATATGAAACGTACCATGGTGTTAGCATCAGCGATACTGCACTCGTTACTGCCGCCACTTTGGCTGACCGTTTTATTACCAACCGATTCTTGCCAGACAAGGCCATTGACCTTGTTGATGAAGCGTGTGCATCTACACGTGTCCAGCTTGACTCTCAGCCTGAAGCCATCGATATTCTTGAACGCAAACACTTGCAACTCGAAATTGAAGCCACTGCACTTGCTAAGGAAAAGGATGCCGCATCGCAGGGTAGACTCGAAAAGGTCAAGGAAGAAATGTCAAAAATCAAGGAGGAGCTCAAGCCACTTAAGCTTCGTTACCAGTCCGAGAAAGGTCGTTTGGATGATATTCGTGAACTCAAGAACAAGCTGGACGAATTGAAAATCAAGATTTCTAACGCTGAAGCCAACTACGACCTTTCTTTGGCGGCTGATTTGAAGTATGGTGCAGTTCCGGATCTCAAGGCCAAGATTGAGAAGCTCGAAAAACTCCATGCCGAAGAAAAGAAAGTGCGGGCCGAAAGATCAGAGGGTGGAAGACCCCTTTTCTCAGAGAACGTCAACCCAGACCAAATTATGGAAGTTGTTGCCAGATGGACCGGAATCCCAGTCGAACGTCTTAACAAAAGCCAAACCGAGCGTCTGTTGAATCTCGCTGAAGCCATCCACAAGAGAGTTGTTGGTCAAGATGAAGCCGTTGATGCAGTTGCTGCAGCCATTCTCAGATCTCGTGCTGGTCTTTCAGGAAAGAACCAACCAATTGGTTCCTTCTTGTTCCTTGGTCCAACAGGTGTCGGAAAGACTGAACTCGCAAAAGCTCTTGCATTCGAACTGTTTGATGACGACAAGAAAGGGCTCGTTCGATTTGATATGTCTGAATATATGGAGCAACATTCAGTCGCTCGATTGATTGGTGCACCTCCAGGTTATGTTGGTTATGATTCTGGAGGTCAACTTACCGAAGTTGTTCGTCGTCGTCCATACTCAGTCGTTTTGCTTGACGAAATCGAAAAGGCTCATCCTCAAGTTTTGAATGTCCTCTTGCAAGTTCTTGATGATGGCCGTTTGACTGATGGCCAAGGGCGTGTTGTTGACTTTACCAACACTGTTGTCATCATGACCTCCAATATTGGAAGTGCACATTTGCAGGAAGTCGATGAAGTCAACGAAGAGGTCCATGATCGTGTTATGAAAGAAGTCAAGAAGCACTTCAAGCCTGAACTCCTCAACCGTATCACTGATGTTGTCGTCTTCTCGCCACTGAGACAAACTCGTGAGTTACTTGCTCATTATTTACTAATCATACTAACATTTGTTTCCAGAACTACAAAAGATTGTATTCACTCAGCTTGCACACATTTCACAACGCCTGGAAGCACGTAACATCAAACTTGAAATGACAGATGCTGCTGCCAAGGCAATTTTGAACGCATCCTACGACCCTCACTATGGTGCTCGTCCTCTCAGACGTTACTTGGAAAAGAAAGTTGTAACTCAACTTTCTCGAATGTTGGTTTCGGGAGAGCTGTTGGATTACAGTTTGGCTACAATCGAAACAGCTGCTGAAAAGAAGGATCGTGAAGTTGGACCAAGAGGTACAAAGCGACCAAACAATGCTGCCTCACAGGCTTTGGATGAGGAAGAAATTGTAGTACGGGTGCAGAAATTGGATGGTCCAGAGAGAATGGATGTTGAGTATTAGGAACTTTGTTGTAATGTGGTGCGGTTTTGGCCAATTTGATTATATTAATTGATGCATTTGAATGAAGCATATTATAGTTTTTATCACTTTCTCTCAAAGTTTCAATCAATAAGGATTCATTTGTAAGAACTGAACAACCCAAAAGATATTAAATTGAGCAAACAATTAGTAAGGACGGTGACGGTTGTCGCCTCTGTCATCTCTCCGACGGTCGCCATAATCACCCCCTCTGTCGCCCCCACCTCTACCTCCGCTGTTGTAACCACCTCGATCACCGCCTCGATCGCCATAACCACCACCACCGCCGCCGCCGCGATCATTGCCATAGTCACCACGTCCACCGCGGTCACTTCCACCGCCGTAAGAGCGGCCACCTCCACTGCCGCCATCGTTTGGCTTGGGAGCTTGACATTTGTTGCATTCGTGACGGCGAGCAAAGTTAGTATTGCCACAACTGATAAACAGAATTATTAGCCATCAAATAAACTGAAATCGATTCACGCACCTTCCGCAATTCCAATCACCCTCTCTAGGCTGTGGTGGGCCACGTGGACCATCACCGCCACCACCACCACCGAAGCTACCTCCGCCTGCTCCAGCAGGACGGGGAGTTTGACAGCGATTACACTCAAATCTTCTGGCAAAGTTCTTGTTGGAACAGCTAGGGCATTCCCAGTCACCCTCCCCTCCACCAGGAGGTCCGCCACGACCGCCACCGCCTCCGCCGTATCCACCGCGATCACCAAATCCTCCACGACCACCCCCTCTGCCTCCACGGCCACCGCCACGGCCTCCACTTTCGGCAAATTTGATTGCACCTGCTGGAGCGTCCGCAAGAACAACGGTAATTACACCTCCGCCTGGGAATGATTTTCCTGTACACGTACAAAATTTTATGAGCTCCTCAACATCATGGACAAAAGGATGTGGTTATGTATGGAGTAGTACCAGAAAAGAATTTGATGGCAGCCTGAGCAGCTGGTGGATCCTCATAACTCAAAGTGGCGTCTCCTTTTGGAATTTGAGAGGCTTTGTCCCGGTAAATCCAAATCTTGGGGCCAGGAGGACGGAGTTTCTTGTCCGTCTGAAATAGGTGGTAAACGCGAAAACATCGAAAGTCAGATTACAATAGCATAGGGAAAGACAATTGAAGGCGAATAAACCTTGATGATTCCAATTTGACCAAAGTGTTGGGCCAACGAGTCTTCAGTGACAGTGTCAGGAAGACCAGTAATGTAAATCGTATCCTCTTGTTTCCCTTCAGGGACTCCAGACGACGAAGTGGAGGAAGACGAAGCTCCACCACGTACGCCAAGTGGGACATTGTTGGTGCTGGATCCTTGTGCAGAAGAACCGTAGTTTCCACGGTTCCCACCACTTCCACCATATGAGCCATAGCCTCCGCCACCAGAGGATTGAGATTCGTTGCCCCCATACGATCCGCTGTTGTAGTTTCTACCGCCCTGCTCATTTCCACTAGAAGGAGCAGAGGAGGAAGCAGCACCTTTTTTAATTGAACGAAAACAAACATACCGAAGCAACCAGTACCGATACCAGACAGAGAGAGGGGAAGGAGAGGTGTGATTGTATATAGAATATATTGAAGTATTTAACACCTTGACCAGAAGGCAACAAGCACCGAAAGAGTGCGTTGTTGCCAAAAATACGAAAAACCGAACCAGTTTGACCGCCTGCTGCGCCCGCGCCTCCGCCCTGAGCAGCCTGTGCGGCGTAGTACTGAGCCCACATGGCCGTGTAGGCTTCGTAGCCGCCGTACTGGGCGTAGGGATCCTCGGTTCCGGAAGGTGGTTGCCCAGACATTTCGTGCAGGATTTTGTTGAGCAACAACAAAGATGCCAAAATTGGAAGAGCTGAGCATCACGCAGGAGGAGCAGATGCGTCTCATTGAAGAGGTACACGCGATTTGTCTGAAGTGCTTACAAATTAACAGTTGACTTAGACTGGCATCATGAACAAGCTCCGTGCGAAAGAAGCTGCTCAAGCTTCAGCAATGGGCCCTACTTCAGAGAAACCAACAAAGCCAAAGTACCTGTTTGACTCTGATGAAGACGGATTTGACAGTGGCAGCGAAGATGACGACGACGACGATGATGACGATGATGATACTGCATCCACTGCCAGAAAACCCCTTGTCGACCTCAGCCCTTCTCCAACTCCCTCAGACTCAGACGCCAATGATGACCTCGTATTTACAACAATATTACTCACAATTCCACTTACGCTACTGCACACGTGTCTTGAATACGTGATTCATGTGCAATACGCTCTCGAAACAAAGTATACAATCTCATACGTGGCAACACATGTGCCGCCCTTCTTTATTGCCTTGTTTATCGTTATTTATACCACATCAAAGCTGAAGGCCCATTTTCTCATGCAAATTGGCTTTGCCATCTCGGCTGCAGCTGCTGGAGTGTATTTGATCAAAGTTTCGGCACCTGAGGAGCACGAACCTTTTGGTGTTATGATCCAAATGGCTGGAGTGGCTGTGATTTGGATCTATTCGGTTATTCAGTCTCGACTTGCATATTCCATTTGCGGAGTGGGAGTTCCTTTCTTTTATTATTATATTCAGCAGCAGAGAGTAAAAGCAGTGCAGGGAGATTCTAAATTTGCATTGTAACTGCATGATATTCCAAATAAACAATCGATACAAACGTAGTTTATTTGCCTTCTTTGGCACCTCTCCTCGCAATACTACTCTCCCACTCCGTTCTATATTTTTTATAAATCATCATCGTCACACGTGCATCCTCCACAGACGAGTGCTCACCACTCTGAATATCCAAATTCAAAATCTGTTTCGCCAATTTCCTCAACGCCGGTTTTCGTCCCCTTGCCATAGCCTTAAACTGCTTAAATTCAGACGTGTCGCGAACAAGTCGTCGCGGATGGTCAAGCAACAAAGCCTGGAAATCGTTCTTGATGGCATGCCCAACAACAATCTTGTCTTGGATCAAGTCAGAGACTAGTTTTTGGACTTCATCGAATTTCATGACGTTCGGTGTTTTGCGTGGGTCTAGTAGTTCAGGAGTGATACCGGAAACATGGGTTCTGTAGTCCGTGACCTTTTCTTGTGGAATCACATACGTATCCAGGAGTGGGTGTCCATGGAAATTGACAATTGATACACGTGCAAGTGCGGATTGTTCGCCGTGATGGCCCACACCCACCATTTCACAATCAATAGCAAGGTATTTTCCCACTCTGTTCATCAGGGACTGAAGGTTAACCCACAGAAAGAAAAAAGGAACTTAAAAACGTACTTGGTAATTGTTTCTTGAGAAAGAGTTGAAGGATCTGCGTCCACCTTCTTTGGGAGAAACTCTTTGAGTGGTTCTGGTTTGGTAGGTTCTCCAGCCAGAATGGAATCCAAGATACTCAAAGCAGATTTCCTCTCTGCTTCCAACTCTTTTGATTGTTCATCAACTACTACAGGTTTCGGTTCTTCCTTCTTTGGTGGCGCTGGTTGTTTCTCTGGAACTGGTGTTGGTTCCATTACGATTGGTTCTGTCTCCAACACAGACTTTGCTTCCTTTATCAATGCTCTATTTGAATCATGGTTATACATAATCCTGATGTTACTAATCCCTCACCTCTTCTTTGATCCCAGGAGAATAGTGTCCAAGAAGTCATCTTCGTCTACTTTTCGTTTGGAGACCTTCTTTGGCTTGTCAACTACAACTACAGGATCAGCCTTCTTTTCTTCTACGACTTTCGGAGGTTTGGTGGTGGTTGTAGGTTTCGTAGAGGCCTTCTTGGTGGATTCAGGTTTCCCAGCCTTCGTTGTCGGTTTTACTGCTAGTACGGCCTTAACCTCCTTAGTATTCGGAGCTGATCCTTTGGAACTCTTGCTTCCAGAGATGGTAGGGAGTAGCTTCTTCCAATTCGAAGACATTCGATGATTATGTGCTAGAAAAAAACAAAAAAGAGTATAGAAGGATGTAGATACAGTTGTTTACTTTATTATGTTTGCGGTTTTAATATTGTTTGATCTTTCCAATACTGTTTGTTCATGGCTATATTCTGCATTTGTGTTGAGAGGTCTTCCTGCATAAAGAGAGCCCACACATCAAAGAGCGGAAACACGATGAAGTCAATAAACCCCTAACACACAAGATTAGTAATAAATAGGAAACACCCAAAAAAATCACGTACAATCTGACATTTCGGAACATCCGTGTTCAGCCGGTTCATAAACATAGAAACCTGCATCCCCTGCTTCTTCTCTTCATCCCCCTGCCTAAAAAACTCTTCCATAATCTTATCCGTCCACGCCTTACACGAAACCAACGGCTTCGACGGATTATTCACATCCGCACATTTAATAGCCATATTAATCAAAAGCCGTCGATCCAATTTAACCTCGAAATTAATACCGCCCCCACTCACCCCCATTTTATTCTTGAACTTTCCGATCCAATCGAAATGCATCGCAATGTCCGTGGCAAGGACGGCCGAGACGATCGTCTCGCGGACTTGTTTTTGGGAGTCTGGGCTGAGGGATTTGAGGATGTTGAGGTCTGGGTTTGCGTCCATGATTTCAAAGACTGTTGCGCAGTGGAAGTTTTCGAGGACGGATGTGTCGTTGTACCGAATGGCGAGGGGTCTGTGGAGTTGACGAGGAAGGCGTTGTTTACACCTGGATGCATGAAGTCGTGGATTATGGCGGCGATGAAGGAGGCGAGTTGTTCTTCGGGGGTGATGTTGGGCCATATTCGGGTGCGTGTTATGTAGTAGTTCATGGAGTGGGCTACATCGGCGGCGTGGATTGCGTTGTGGTAGGGGTTGTTGCCTCGGTATCCGGCTTCTATTCGCATTAACCAGTTTCGGAATGTTGCTTCCGGTATTTTATGTCGGCTCAGTAAGTCATGTTTTGCGAATAGATAGTATCCGACATAGAACAATACACGCCCGTCAGATTCTGTTTCCACAGTGGCGACATCAAAGTTCGGATCATCAATGTTCTTCAAGAGTTCAAACACTCGCGTCTCTTGCAAAGATATCGGATCTTCCGGTGTCAACGAAAATGTAACCATCGGATTAACAGGTGCTGCACCGTTGGCTTTGGTGGTGCCCACATAGAGATCAGTTTTGGCAGTCTGCATCATTCCTTTCAACCATTCCCCGACATCTGCATCGGCAGATTTCTGAAACAGGTCAGGAGTATACAACTGATCCGAATGCAGAACTTTCATAATCCGATCCAATTCTTTCACCATAAGTTTATCTGAGGTTTCTTCCTTGACATCATGCAAGATCTGTAACACTTTTGTGAGTGGGGACTCCAAATCAACTACGTTCATTCGATTCTCTTTCCGTAATTGTTTTCGAAGCTCGACATTTGTGTTGTACAGCTGTTTGAGGAATAAATCGCGTTCGAGCAGTGTGGCGGCGTTTAGTTTGATGTACTGATCGACGAGAATAATGTTTCCTGTTAAAGCAATTGCAGCTAATGATATCATAATTTCGTTTTGGTAGCTGATAGGTGGAGTCAGTGGTTGCCCACAAACTGCAAAACTACAACTAGCTTGATAAAATGCTACCATGACTACTAAGGTGCACGAATATATAAAGAGGCATATCTGTGGTGTTTTTGATTGAATATATGAATCGATCAGATAAGTCAGAGGAAACTTACAAGTCCGTAGATTGTAATATTCTTTTCCATGTCCGGTAAACCCGACTGCAGGTATATCAACATAAACGTTATGTACCATAGGAGAAAGGCTATTAAATGAGCTTCGCGAGAGATGAATATGTAGCAGGCAAATGGTATCAAGGACAAATAAAACTGAATGTTGGCACTGTCATTCTTTGAATGAGCTATCCGTGTAATCTGAACCACCCCAAAAGAAATCACTATATAAATAAAAGCCATATAGAACCGTATATACGGAGCCCAGTTTGTTTGATTCGCGACACCCAGAAACACGACAGTGAAGAAATAATTTCCAACCATTTCAAGAATCATGGGTCCTTTTATAGGTTCTCCGTTCGTTTCATGTGCTTTCTTGATTACATCTTTGGTGGCCTGCTGTGAAAGCTGAGTTGTGACCGCATCAAATCCCCTGACTTTTCGATCAAGCGAAATAAAGCTACTCGACACCGACACGTCTCGACTGAAGGCGTGTTGTAAGCCGCCTGGTCTTCGTACTTGTGCAGCTATAGCAGCATTTTGGGTGGACATGTTGAGTGGACTTCGTCCCATAGCAATATTCCTTCCAGAGGTCATACTGATACTCCCTCGTTCCACACGAGTTTTCATCATTCTTTCGATAATTAGCGGCGAGGTTTGAGCCCTTTCGATGTTTGGTGAGGACAATATAGATGAGATGGATTGTCGGTTTGGAAGATGGGGAAAGCGCCGAGGGCTGTGGATAGACGATGGCTTTGACATATTCTCCTTCCAAAACCGAACCGACTAAAAAGGGACCCTGGATGGATAGGTGAGAGACGGTTCTCGGAGGTTTGGAGTCAGAGAATTGTCTGGTTTCTGCACAGTGTCGATCACGTGAAATCTATCTTTCCTTACTGATTCATGTTACTTCTATGGAATGAGATTGATACGAATTCCATGTGTGATTGTTTCAAAGTGATTGCAATAAGAAGAAAAAAACCAACTTCAAACACAAGATGAGTGGAGCAGCCAAGAAGGGAGCCAAGTTCAACAAGGTACGTTCTTACCACTGAATGCATTCAAATGAGGGTACTCGTCACCTTTGGATTGGAGTGTCCTCATAGGAACCCTACTTGACCACACTCTGACACTTGCACCAAACAACACAGACCAAACGAGGCGGCCCACGCACATTCACCGACGCCGAATCCATCGACCGATCCGTCGCGCAACTCGAGAAACTCCGAGTCGCCGCCTCCGACTCAGACGCCTCTGACTCAGACTCGGACGTCGATGTCTTTGGCGAGGCCCCGCCACGCCGGCCACAGGGCCTTGCCTCCGATGGCGCAATCTACAGATCCGCTGACAGACCAATCCTCGAAATTGGGAAAATCGAAATCGAGGAGCCCGTCGAGGAATTCAAAACTGTGAATGCAAACAGGGCTGTTGCAAAGAACTTGAAGGCCTCGGACCTGTCCTCGGCTGCTGCTCCTGCTACTAACCTCAGTCGTAAGGAAAAGTATGTACTTGTACCTTGTTTGGGCCTGTAACAGGGGGTTGGGGTGGCTTGAACTGACCACACAAATCTGAAACATTAGGGAGGCTCTCGAGGCGGAGAGGAAGAAGGCTGCTTTCTGGAAGGCGCAAGCTGAAGGAAAGACTGATCAGGCTAAATCAGACTTGGCTCGTCTTGCAATCATCAAGAAGCAAAGAGAAGAGGCTGCTGCGCGAAAAGCAGAGGAGGCTGCTGCAAAGGCAGGAGCTTCCGCTGCAAAATCCGCTTCATTAAGTGCTGGAAAGGGCATTATTGGAAAGACGTTGGGGGGAAAATAAGTCAACTTTGATGAAGGGAGTTAATTATTGGCCATATTATTAAAGCATACATTCTTTTGCGGTAATCTCAATACTTTTCGACAAATACGACCTTTTATTCTATTTAGATGGGAACTTCTTTCAATGAATGTCCCACAACATTTGGATCAGCGTCAGGTAACTGAGGAGTACGAACCACCTTCCGATCAACCTCAATATTGCGAGCAGTGTCCAAGTTACGCTTCACCAATTTCAACTCCTCGTCAATCTTGCCACGATGCCATCCAGGTAACCATGCTCGCTGTTGAGCCTCCTTCAACACCACGACCGATAACAATGCATTCGTGGCTGATCGCAGAGCTCCCGATTCTATCTCCAATGTTTCGACTTTATGCTTCAATTCTGCTATTGACTGTTCGTCAGCAGCTTTAGCAGCTTGCAACGAAATAATATCTTCATCTATTTGCCGATTCCTTTGATTTGATTTAAGACTACTTCGTATAGTTTCGTATGCAACCAGTGATCCTAATCAATGGGAGGAAAGTGGTGACGTCAGACACTAATCAATCCAATATCGTGGGCAACTTACCCGCCACCCCAAATATAAACAGCTCTGATAAGAAAGCAGCACCATTCTCGACAGCCTTTGCTTCATTAAGTGGACGAATCGTCTCCACTTTGTACCCCAGGAACTTCATCTTCAAATTCCTGATCGATTATCCGTTAGCTCAAACGCACTTTCATTCGATGCCAAAGAAACGTACTCTTCGGTTCGATGGTATGACTGAGCGATATTGATACACACTCGTTTGAAGGTGGGGTGTTGAGCGGCCTAGGTATTTCCAATCGTCAGCATCACTTAGCGAACATCAAAACAGTGGCAAAGCATAGATCTAGTCGCTAATACAGATTTGCATCGAAATGGGCGCCGAATGGGCGCCGTGATGCTCTTATGCCAGGAATAGAATACTAAATGGGTAGAGGCCTACCTGAGTCTTGAGGGAATTAGCCAGTGGTTTCGCCAATGTACGAATCAGCAGAGCTCCAATCTTGAAGGTGGCCATCTTTGTGTAAGGAATCGAAGTGGTTAAGGATTGGTTTGGATTATGAGAAACTCCTCCCGCACCTTTTTTCTCTTTTCACCCTTCTCCCTCAGAAAATGTTCGCCTCTGTTCGTCAGGTCGCTCCTTCTCTCAGGTATGTTGTGGCATTGTATTTGGATGGATTGCTAGGAACGACGCGGGAAGGGGCCGTGGGTGCTCTGTGGCCATCGAGTCCTTCTGCTCCAGATCGCAACTCTCTCTTTTAACACCGCAAACAACAATACTCACACGTTCCCTCAATCAGCCAAGCCGCCGCTTTCGGCCAGGCTAGAAACTACGCAACTCTGAAAGAAAGTACGTGACGCTCTCGGGGAAAGGGGAGATCAAAACTACCTAAACTCACCACACTCTTTTCTTCTAATAGTTCAGATGCGTTTGAAGTCTATCTCCAACATTGCCAAGATCACCAAGTCCATGAAGATGATTGCCTCTACTAAGGTCACCAAGGCCCAAAGAGCCATGGAGAACGCTCGTGTTTATGGACAGTCTGCCAACAGTTTAGTGACATTACCCTATCTAGTCCTCGTCCTCTGTCGCAGCAAAACGGATTTTCATGGACGTGGATTATGGGGTAGAAGATGTTGGATTTCGGGATCTGAATTTGGGAGGTCGTAAAGGGACGTTGGGACACAACCAGCTGAGGAACAAACGGAAACACGCACATACACGTCGAAACCACACAACTCCATCAAAAAATATCGTGATTCTTAACAACGAAACAAAAATGCAACAGGCTTGTTCAAGCACATTGAGACTGAGGAGAAGGACTCTGCCAAGCCCCTCGTTATCGCCGTCTCCTCCGACCGTGGTCTCTGTGGTGGTATCCACTCCTCCGTCTCCAAAGCCTCCAAGCGTTACCTTGCCACCAAGGACGACGCCGAAGTCGCCGTCATTGGTCAAAAGGCCCGTGCCCAAATCCAGCGTGACTACAGAAAGAACATTGTCATCCACTTTGACCAAGTGACCAAGGTTGCTCCAATCTGGTTGGAGGCTTCCATTGTCTCGGATCAGATTATCGCGAACGGAATTACTGTGGATGCTGGAAAGATTTTCTACAACAGCTTCAAGAGTGTTATTGCTTATGAGGCTGTTGGTTTGCCAATTCACTCTGCTGAGACTATTGCTGCTTCTCGTGAGTTATATTTTGTCTTTTCACGGAATTCGGTGAGGGGGATTTTGGAGGGGAAGTGAAGTGAGGACACAAACGAGGAATTGAGATGGATCAACGAAAACGCATGAGTGGAAGTTATTTAGAACGCGAAATTTATGAAGGAAGTCAGTGACCGCGGAAACATTGAAGGAACAACAAAACGAGAAATGGGGAAGGCAAGGATATTTGCGGATGTTCCACACAGATACACACCGGACTTCATCGTTTGCCAAAAGCAATTTACTGATATTCTGACATCAGCAAAATTGTCTGCTTACGAGGTTGACGACCACATCTTGAAGTCCTTCGAGGAGTTCACCTTGGCCAACTCCCTCTACTGGGCTATTGCCGAGGGTTACGCCTCCGAGATGGCTGCCAAGCGTACTGCCATGGAGAACGCAACCAAGAACGCTGGAGAGATGATCACCAAGCTCACCTTGACTTACAACAGATCTCGTCAGGCCGCCATTACCAACGAACTCATTGATATCATTACTGTAAGTCTTGAACATGTTTTCTATATTTGATTTACTAACTGAACGTGTGTGTAGGGTGCTTCTTCCTTGTCCTAAACGGATTGGTGGATTTTACTTTGCAAAATACCTTTTTGATGTGTTGGTTGGTTTGGAGATTACATTTCCCCATATTTACCTGGTCGGAAATGATCAAGAATAAAGGGCGATTTGAGTGATACTTTAATATGGATTTAAGAGTCGATATCGCGCATAATCGATGTCTACTTGCAATTAATTCATGTCAACTGATTAACTAAGCTGCATCTATCATTCCATTGGTAAGGTTTGGTGTCTCAGCATCAACAGAAGGAGGAGTGTAAAGCTGAGCGCTAACAAATTGTTTTAACTTCGTATTACTCAGGGAATCACAAACGCCATATGTAATAGGGAGATTAGTTTGAAATATCTTCTTGGAAAAACTGTACGCCACATGGCATCCGAGTCCCTCAACCTCACAGCTCCCGCCCTCTTTGGCCTCCAAACCGCAAACGGCACCCGTAAAGTTGCGATTGTAACTGGAGGCGGAACGGGAATCGGAAAGAGTAAGTGGGTGATTGAGTACCCAGCATTGTTCAAACTACATACCCATGTTCTATAGTGATTACCGCCGCCCTCGCTCAGAACGGAGCCAAGGTTTACATTGCTTCGCGTAAGCTGAAGGTTGTCCAGGTAAGCGCCATCCACGTTGAAACGACACGCTGCTTACATTTGATTTGAAGGACGCCGCTGCAGAAATCAACGCAATGCCAAACACGATTGCCTCGAAGGGTGAAGTTATTGCTCTTCAAGCAGATCTTGTGGACAAGGAAAAGTGTGTTGCTTTCGTGAACCAAATCAAGGCAAAGGAACAGAAACTCCACATCCTCGTGAACAATGCAGGAATCTCTTGGGGCTCGGATTTGCTTGATTTTGACGAGAAGAATGGTTGGGATAAGTTGATGGCTGTGAATGTGTAGGTTTCATATTCTCTTCAGGACACAAGTAGCTTATATGTCTTTACAGTAAGACTCCATTCTACCTGTCCACCTTGCTCATTCCCCTCCTTGAAAACGGAGCCACGAACACAGACCCAGGGCGTGTCATCAACATCTCGTCGATTGCCTCTTACATCCCTGGCTCTGCCGACCCAGGAGGCAGTGGAACTTACTCTTACAACGCCTCCAAAGCGGCTGTAAACCACTTGACCCGTATTCTCGCCGCTTCTTTCGCAGAACGTAAAGTCACAGTCAACTGTATCGCGCCAGGGTTCTACCCTTCGCGCATGACGCAACACGGTCTTGCTGCTTTGGGAGACGCAGCTGCCATCGGCCACCCAATGGGAAGAATCGGATCTACTGAGGATATGGCAGGGTTGGCGCTTTTCTTGTCTTCGCGTGCTTCTGCCCACATTACCGGTCAAGTGATTGTGACTGACGGAGGTTTTACTCTTGTCTCCGCACCTGGAGGCCCGCAAGCAAGACTCTAAACTTATTGAATAAATTTGATGAGTGTGCTCTTGAATAGTAGTGTTCGAAACGCCAATAATTTCGTTGTGTTACCTGAAACGCCGATAAACCGATGCAATTTCTTCAAAAATTGCGCGTAGACGGCGGCAATCAACGGAGTGAGTGTACTTTAAGCGGCAAAGACGAAAGTGAGTGTCAATATAATCATTGGACAATACTATAAAGACTAGGCTGTTTCCTCGCAACACTTTCCTCATCCAAAAATGCACTCTGCAACTATTCTCCTTACTCTTGCTGCTGCTATTGATGCTGCTAATATCATCAGTGATGTTGGCGGAGATTGCGCTACCAACGTTCCTGATAATGTGTTTTCCTGCAAAGTTGGACTTGTCTGTGTGATCAAGAATGCCCCACCAGCTGCTACTCAAATTAATACACTTGGCGGAACCTGTGCCAATCCACCATCTGTTCTCCCAAATGTTGTCAAGGACCCAAGTGCTTATGGAAACACCAAGGATTTCGAAGGATGTGTCAAGGACACTACCAAGGCGTGTCCATTGAATGGTTGGTCTTCTGATTCCGTTCCATACGTTTGTAAGGCTGACGAGAAGAAGTGGAAGTCTCAGGACACTACTCCATTATACGTCTGCCACGTTGATGGATCCGCTGCTTCCACTGCCCCAGCTCCTGTTGCTACTATCAATGACGTTGGAGGAGACTGTGCAACCAATATTCCTGGTAAACTCTTTTCTTGTAAATCCGGGCTTGTTTGCGTGATCAAGAATGCCCCACCAGCTGCTACTCAAATTAATACTCTTGGAGGAACCTGTGCCAACCCACCATCTGTTCTCCCAACTGTTATCAAGGACCCAAGTGCTTACGGAAACACCAAGGATTTCGAAGGATGTGTCAAGGACACTACCAAGGCGTGTCCCTTGAATGGTTGGTCTTCTGATTCCGTCCCCTATGTTTGTAAGGCTGATGAGAAGAACTGGAAGTCCCAGGACACTACTCCTTTGTACGTCTGCCATGTTGACGGATCAGCCGGTTCCGCTGAGACAGTTGCAACAACTCGTGCCGCTCCAGCCACTGGTCTTTACTCTGCAGCTTTGTCGGTGGCAGTCAGTACCTTAGTTGCCACTGCATTCGCGTTCGTCTTTTAAAGAATTGTATTTGTTTCCCTTCCGGGTTTAGACATTTTACAAACTCCGCCGTCAGTACTTACAAATAAAGGAATAATTGGTTCATATTTTACAGTTCCTCTTCGCGTAGTATTTATTTTCGCAGTTTTAGAGTAAGTCGGTTGTGACCTCCCAAAATCGAATGCACAATGCCATACCTGTTCCCGTAATTATTCTCTCTGTTTATAGAAAAGTGTTGACGCAAAGAAATCACAGCAAGGTTTCAGCTGCAAAGGAGAATCGAATGCCTTCTGCGAACCCTTCCAATTCTCACATATACAACTGATTTGTGCTTTAATTACTCGTGCAATGCCATTAGCCTGCTAATATTCATATCTGTCCCTCCTCTGAAACAGTCCTTGTGGGAGACCAGCGAATCGCGCAATAGTTGAAAATCGAAAAAAGAGAAACGCCTAAAGGATGGGAGCCCCAAGCGACGTTGACACCACCGCCCCACCCAGTGAGTCCCAACCATCCGCTCTCGTGGCCCAGTTGACTAAACGCACCGTGGGTGTTTTTCAGAGATGCACATTTCGCAGAAGGAGATGCAGAAGGAGAAGATCCCAATCGCCTTCCGCGACTACTGCGCCCACCTTCTGCCTGAGCTCAACAAGTGCAGACGGGACAACTGGTACTTGCCGTGGCACTGCGAGCAGGAGCGCGTGACCTGGACAAAGTGTCAGTACGATGAGTACGTGCTTTTTGATCATTCTCAACCTGCCTCATTGTCTAAACCTACTCTTTTACTACTCAAAGTTACCAGCGAAGAATGAAGATTCTGGAGAAGAGAAAGCGATTGGAGGACGAGGCTGCTGCTGCGGCCCTCTGAGGACGGCCACTCGACACAGGGGAACGAACATACACGCCCTATTTCAAAACAACTCGCTACATCTCACTTTCAACCACGATACCTTCGAACCGTTTACCGGGGATCCATCAAATAAAACTACAAATAAAAATGGTCGAATCTTATCAATTGGATTTGGAAGGATGAGCGCATCAGCCGGACGGATACAACTCGATCACCAATCAGCATGGAAAAGCAACGTTTTATTCGGACATTACTGATAGTTGGGAAGGGCTTGGATGTACTTGTCGAGGTTGGTCCGGAACAGTTCGTTCTTGATTGGAGTATTGGGTTTGGCGAGTGGGTTCTGTGGATGAAGAACGACGGTTAGTTATTCAAACGCTCATGCGTGATGCGGATTGAGAGTTGGAAGGTGTGATTTGGCCAGGTTTAGCGATATCGCGATGAATTTCCCAACATGTAAAGTTCCATGACAGGTTGGTGAAATGGTGATCGACCTAGATTCGAATTATGAATCCATGTTCCAAACTGTAAGAGTACGTCTGTGGAGTCATGGTCTCATGGAGTCGTGAACTGACATTTCAAACAACGTAACACCCAATCCGTTCATTCAGGCATGCTCCAAAGAAAGAAGAAGGAAGGAGCTTGTACCTTCACGACGAATTCAACATATAACTTTGAATAGATCTGCTTCAACGTCTCCAACATATTTTCCGAGTTCCTATCCGTAATCATAACCATCTTAATACCAGCAGGCGACTCAAAGTAGTGTAGTTTGTAGGTAGAAGTCCTGTAGTTGATGAACCCCTCGTTCCTGTCATTGACGGGCATTAATTACAACTCGTCCTATCCACCACGATAGACTCACGATGGTTTCCCTGCCGTCATCTTGTTGACCATGTTGCGTAAACTGAAGACGACTCCGTACACCAATTTGTGGGTCTCTGGGTTGCCGTCCACATCGGGATTCACGTTTTCAGCCTCTTGAGTGGCTGTTGGCGGAGGGCTATTCCATTCCTTGTAGTATATCGCTTCGCATTTCTTGTTGAAGATGTAGAGTTGGTAAACAGTCATCTGTGTGTTTTTGAGTAGAGTTTCTACAGTAGAGATGTGATAAATAACAAATAAACTAACAAGAAAATATGGAAGTAATTCAAAAAATTGACAATCAAACGCCGAAACTACTGAGGAGATATTAGTTCCTGAACTCCAATCGAAGAAAGTCTAGCTCTAAGCAGGCGACGAGCGAAAATACGTGCAGCATTCTTCTGCTTTATACACTTCAAAATCTTTTTGGCAATGATAAATATGATTTACAATTCCAATCTTTCTGGAAGCTGAAGTTCTGCAACCAAGTGTTCTTCAAAACCAGCCTCCAAACTGACAAATGTCTCACGCAGCCGAACGAAACCGCAAGCGACTCGATGCTCTCCGAGAAATTCCCGAGAACACTCGATGTGCCGACTGCAACGACAACAGTGAGTATCTGAGAGTAATCAGGGTATCCCACATCTCGCAACTCCTCCTTCACCCATCACAATCACAACCTCAAACAAGCACCTCTAACCTTCAATCAAAGAACCTAAAATGGCATCCGTCTCATTCGGAGTTTTCCTCTGCTTCCGCTGTGCCCAATTGCACACAAAGCTAGGCGACGGCATATCGGCGTCAAGAACACAAAACACGACGCCTGGACCGACAAAGAAGTCGACGTGATGAAAGAGTGGGGAAACCGACGCGCAAACAACGTCTTCCTTGCCAATTCGACGGAATCGCTGCCTCAACCATCCACAAACGAAAACACTCTGTACGAACACATCAAAAACAAGTATAGAAAGAAGAAGTGGATGAAGGAGAAAGATAGGAACGAGTGGGAGGCTTCGCACTCGAGGCAGTCGTTCGTGGGAATGGGGCGTCGTCCCGTCTAGTGCAAACTATAATACTGTTACGGATGAGATAGGAGCAAGTATGCTTCTCAGGTCAAGCAGCTTGCGAGTATGGGATTCAATAACACAAAGAATTGCATTATTGCCCTCAAAAAATCCAGCGGAAACGTTGATGCCGCTGTTGAAGTCTTGTATCTATGCCTGATTCTGCAGAACCTACTCCGGCTTCATCTGCAAAATCATCCCAGCCAAGGATACAACATCTGCAGCGCCAAAAAACACGATGTCAAGAAGACTATTCGTGAAGCATTGGACTTTTTCAATGGAATGGGTTTCACAGATGAGTTGGAGAATATGAAGGCGCTGAAGGAAGGAAACGGGATGTGGATGCAGCTGTAACATTCTGATGGCTGCCCAAGCCTCGAAACCAAAAGCAGCGCCACAATTTGCGCCTCAGCAGCAGCTACAGCAACAAGGGCTTGGTACGTAAGAGTTTGATTGATTTCAACGTACTGACTACAACATGTCATAGGTCATTCCCAAACCAAACCTACAACCAGCCTCAGTACGCTACAAATAATACTTACGGCATGGACTTATTATCGCTGAATGGAAACGACACAGTCCAGAGTCAGTTCCAAAACCAGCCATTTTCAAACCAGCAACAACTTGCCCAACAACAGTTCCAACAGCAAAATAGCTTCAGCCAAACTCAATTCCAGCAACCTCAGGCTCACAGCAACTGAATTTCAACGGAATTCAACCAAATCAACAACAATCTCCGTTTGGTGTTCAACCAGTTCAACCTCAATCTCAGCAAAATCAAGCGTTTGGCTTCCAGCAGCAGCAGCAGCAACAACCGCCAGCTGCGCCATTCCAACAACAACAATCTCAGTCTCCGTTTGGTGTTCAACCACGTCAACCCCAACAGAATCAAAATTTTGGAATCCAACAACAACAACCGTCAACTGCTTCATTACAACACAAGCATCAAACCTCGGCTTCTCGACTCCATTCGACTCAAAACCTGCTCAACAGCAACAATGGGCACGACATCTCCACAAAACCCTATCCAAACACAATCTATTCTTGAACAGCCTAAATTCAACCCGTTTGCTGCAACCAACAAACGGCTAATACGAGCTCTATTCCAAACTTGATGCAGTCACAGAATTCGTTCACGAACCAAAACCAAGCTGGGAACCAGATTGGACAGCAGAACCAGGCTAACCAATTCATGCAACAAGCTCAGTCACAGCAGCAACCGTTGTTTGGAAACACCGGGGCGGCTGGGAATCAGTGGAACCAACAACAACAGCTGCAACAGCAACAAGCTCCACAAGCTTCCCAAAACTCTTGGATGCAACAACCACTACAGCCAAGTAATTCCACCCCACAACTCAACCAACAGCCGTCATGGACGCAAGGTATTCAACCACCAGTACCCACCACCCGTCAAACCAACAAAACGCGTTCAACAGTCTCCCAGCTTCTTCGTCAACGCAAAACAATCCGTTCGGTCTCCCAGCTTCTCAACCGCCATTACCACAAACACCTTCCACCGAAAAGAAGGGTGTGGTTCCAAACAAGGACAGCATCATGTCACTCTTCAACGCACCACCACACCACCGCTCCCTCAAACATCGCAAACTGTATACGTTCCAGTCACGATGGTTGGTGGAATGATTCAACAGCCAGGAATGGTTATGATGCAACAGCCTGGTATGCAGATGCAGCAGCAGCAACAGCAGCAGCAACAGCCAGGTATTATGCAACAACAACCAATGTACTCAACCTTCACATCTGCATCTTCGCAAAACGTAAGTGCTATTTTTTATTATACAGTTCAATGTAACAGGCGACTGATTGAATACCATTAGTCGCCTATGGTACCACGTTCCACTAACGGCGTGAACCAACAGCAACCACAACCCGGACAGCCGCAGTCTATTGTGAATGGACAGTTTCAACAGCAGCAACGGAATCATAATCCATTTGCTTAAAATGTTGAAGAGGGTTTCGTATTTAAGTGTGCACTGCTTTTCTTCCATGTTCTCTCCATTTGATATAAAGAGCCCTCATCGCCTTTGTTACTACTGATTTAAATGGCATCCATTCTTTTCTTTTTTTGGTTCCAACTTCCAACCAAGCAAAGCTGTCAAAGAGATGCAGTCGAAGGCCGAGAAAGCCGCCAAGTACCAAACACTTCTCCGAGCCGCCTCCAGTGGATCCGCCCGTCTCGCTGCATCCAAGGCCAAGGGCCGCCACGTAAAAGCTGCGGCCGATCTTGTCTCTGGCACGAACGTAGTTGTTGAAACAGCGTCGGCCCTGGCGCTTCTGAAGCACTCGACGGACGAGCTGTGCCTTTGTTGTCTGCGTCCGCTTCCTTCCGAATCAACGACACGCGCCGGCGAACGAATCAATTTGCTCGGCGGTTCGTCGTCTTCTTCTTCAAGACAAGTGCGATCAAGTGCGCCCGGTGCATCAAACAGGCCTTCTACTGCTCAGACACGTGCAAGGACGGCGATGCGAAGAGACACGCGCTGGAATGCGAAGTGCTCAGGGATCTGCCTGGAATCACGGCCGCCGCGAACGTGGACTATACGCTGATGCGCCTCGTGCTTGCCGTCCTTGTCCAGCGATCAATGGAGCTTTCGGGGGCGGCTGCTGCCCGTGAAAACACGAGTACTGATTTGGTCTTTGACTTGCTGTCCCATCGAAAGACCTGTGATCCAAAATGGCTCGCGTGTGTCGAAGAATGCGCTGAAGACTTTGCTCAACATTTGCCTCCAGAACTTGCAATTCCTGTATCTGACATCGTTTCTCTCGCCTGCAGAATCAATTCAAATTCTCATGGAATTATTGACCCAACTGGAAACACGAATGGTGAAGTCGGTGTTGGAATGTTCCCACTTGTTGCCATGCTCAATCACAGCTGTGCGCCAAACTGCAGTTTCGTTAGCTCAACACACGGGAAAATGATTGTCCGCACTCTCTGTCCCGTGAAAGAAGGCGAGGAACTATGCGTCTCCTACGTCGACCTCTGCACTCCACGCGACGAACGACGCGGAAAACTCCTAGAAACAAAACACTTTTGGTGTGCCTGTTCCCGCTGCGAACCGTCCGATTCAAGTGACTCAAGCAACTCAGATTCCCACCTCGACGCTCTCCTCTGCACATCCTGCAACTCACCCGAATCATTCCACTCCCCACAAACGATTACACATGCCAAACATGCTCCCTCCAAATCTCAAAAGACCAACACACCCATTTGACACATGAAGCTGAATCATCCTACTCCAACGCGCACGACCTTTTCAAAGCAAGACACAATGATAGTGCAATCACTGCGTTCAACCAATTCCTTGAAAAGTATTCCTCAGTGTTACATCCAGGCCATTCGCTTCTCCTCAACACGTACGCAACAATGACTTCCGCGTTCATGCGTTTGCACAAGTTTCCGTCAGTCGTGAAATACGGACGCCTTGCAATCAATTCCATGAGTCAATATGTTCCCCCCAATTGGCCTGAACTGGCTGATTTCTGGTTCAGACAGGCAGAAGTTTTGGAGATTCTTGGACGGGCTGTTGGAGAAGGTCTTGTCACTGTAGATGAAGCCTCTGTCGCGTTTGAGGAGCCTTTGGTGTCTTCAGACAAGGATGAAGTCTCGTTGTTTATTCTGGAGGAAGCCTTGAAGGCGTACAAGACTTGTTGGGGCATGCGATCCACAGCTTATGGCGATGATCATACAAGGACTGTAGAAGCTGCCGAGCAAGTGGATCGATTAGAAAGAGATGTCGTGCGGGATTAGTGAGCAGTAATAAATTAAATACTGCATGATGATCTATTTCAACTACATAGATGAAAAACTACCGGTAAAACGATGGGAACCCTATTACAAAGACTCTTTCTGTCCCCTTGTAAAATCCAAAAACACCTGCTCCAACGTGACCTGCGACAGTGCATACTCAGTAACCCCCAATCTCTTCTTCTCAGCTTCCAAAATCTCGAACGCATCAGCAAGAGAAGGCGCATCCGCATTTGGATTAGATGAAGACCGGATTGGAAGCGAATACACAATATTCCCTTCGAACACTTCCCTCTGAACAGCGACATTGACTTTCACCGTCATATCATCTTCCGATGCATTTGCAACATGCACGGAAGATTGAATGAGCTTTGAGGAAATAAACGCATCAACGTCTGCAGTTCTTTCAGGGGCACATTTCAGTTCCAAACCGTACATTCCTTGCCCAAACTTTGACTTGAGATGCTGATTTGTACCAAAACAAACAAGTTCGCCGTTTACAATAATCGCAACACGTGAGCAAAGGGCTTCCGCCTCCTCAAGAGAATGTGTCGTCAAGATGCCTCCTTTAGCTGACGTTGCTGATGAAATTATGTTCCACATGCGTCGACGCGATTCAGGGTCCATTCTAGATCCAACTTTTTTAGCAAAATCGATATTGGTGTTGTGAAAAGAACTTACCCAGTTGAAGGCTCATCAAGAATGGATACGCCAGAGTCACCAACAACTGTCAACGCGTATGACAGCTTTCGCTTTGTTCCTCCGCTAAGTTTTACCACCTTGGTCTTTTCGTATTCCTGTAACCCAACAAGCTCAATTGTCTTTTGCACGACAGTCTCGACAATATCAGGAGAAACATGCTTGAGAATTGCATAAAGTCGGATATGTTCAGCGACAGTGACGCTGTTCCAGAGGGCGTCGTGTTGAGGACAATATCCGACCAATTGTTCAGAAATAGAATCTCCGTGAGTAACGACGGCATCAGAGACTCGAGCTTGCCCGTAAGTTGCGGGGATATCAGACATGAGAATGTTCATTATGGTACTGTAAAATTGGTTAGGTAAAGGATTGAAATCCCGCAGCGAACTGAATTACCTTTTCCCGGCACCATTTGGCCTAATGTATCGAAAGTAATCATTTAAATTAATAGTGATGGAAAGAGAATGGCTACTCACCCAAGAAGGCCAATACACTCGCCGTGTCGAACTCCAAACGATACATCTTTTACAGCGACAAACTCAATCTTCTTTTTCTGAGCGCCAAGTCCAGGGCCCTTCAAAATCGTAGGAACCGTGGTTTTGTCTCCCTCTTTTGTATCCAAAGACACGTCACTTCCCGCAGGCTTAGGAAAGGTCTTACGAACTTGATGAACAACAATTTCGTCTCTGGATCCATTTGCTTCCTTCCCTCAAATTCTCTTGCGACACGAAGCCTTTCCTCATGTACATCGCTGTCCTCCCCCACCTCCTCAAGATCCAACTTTTCCCTCAATTCAACTGGCCAGGCAGGGGTCTTGACTGCCTTAGAAGTTCGGTAGAACTCAATGTACCAGATCAATGCTAACACGAGAACGATATTGATAGCCATAACGAGTAAGGTAGGAACAACATACGAGCTCCAGTCCCATACGCTTATACGGCTGCTGCTTCCAATTTCCGATAGAATGGTATTAAACATATTGACGCGGAATACATAGTAAAGCAGTCCCATGATACTGTAGTTTGGCAAATTACGCAGAAGACAAAGTGGACGATTAAGGCGGGTTGAGATAGACCAAAAATATCAAGCAACGCGACAGTGAAGAAAATGATTGGATTCAAGACGTTGAAGAATGGAGATGTGATTTGGTATCCCTGCTGCGTTTTGAATAGGCAGGTTAAAACGTAAGAGTAGACAAGAGTCATTGGTGCGTAAACACAGATCGCCAAGATTACAGCAGGGAATGCGGAACCTGAAAAGGCCGAAATAGCCACAACAGCGCACATGATTATGATAGTGAGAATGTACAGTGCGTAAAACGTCATATCTGCGCAAAAGATGGTAATCCAATACGTTGTTCTCGAAACTCCGTTCAGCAACTGTGAAATGATCAGAATGTTTAAAATTATAAACTAAAAGTAGTTTTCTCACCAAATGGTTCTTGATCTTCGTTACTTTGTCCTGCATAATATTGAACCCATAAGTCGAAACTGCGCTCTGAAGTCCAAGTCCAAGAATCATTATCGCGTATAGCGCAGACAAGTCAAGCACAAGCGATGTTGAAGGGAAAGGCAAAACAGTCATTTTGATCTGCTTTCCTTGTTTCGCCAACAACGCATTCGACAGTAAGTTTGAAGCTAAGGGAGCACCGTAAGCAACGGTATCATTCACGTATAAGTCCACATTCATTGGATCACTCGTAGTTGCAGACGTGAATTCGACACCAAAGTAGTGGGGAGTTTTGGACAGGAAGTAATTTCCGACAGCAGCTTCTGAGAATGCAACATTCGAAACTGATTCCATTGATGGTTGCCAAGAATCCGCGATATTGATGGGTCCGTTAGTGCGATTGAATAAAGGGATTGTCGCTGATAACATTGGCGTCTGAGACGTATTGAATGCTGACAGAGAAACGTTCAGGGGGTATACATGCCCTGCTGTACTTCGTGTGGTGGCTTTCAGAATTCCAGCGGAAATTACAGCAAAAACAATTGGGAAGATACAGTAGCAACGAAGAACGAAGGTTCGCTGAATTTCTGCAAATAACGAGCACGTAACAGAGTCTTGAAAACAGTGAACTTGGAGTTAGCTACATCTCCCTTCGCGTAAGATAAATCAACGTGGCTTTCAGCAGGAGCAGCGTCATTCTTTCCAGTTCCATCATGAGTCTTTTTTTCGTTTGCAAGAGTAAGAAAAACTTCCTCCAAGGTCGTCACTAGGAAGATGTTAGACTAAGGGTGAAGTAATAAAAACCTTACTTGAAACTCCGTAGGAATCAACCTTCAACTTTTCAAGTCTACCATCCAACAATCTGAATAGCTGGGGGAACAACGAAACTGAACCAGTTGGTAGTTGAAACGACAGTTCGCTCGCAACACTTCGAGACAAAACGGCCAAAGGTACTACCTCACGGATAGTTTGTGAGACATTTTCATCCACACAACCATCTTGCTTTGAAAAGTGCAAGTGATATCCAGAACCGAATTTCGATTTCAAGAACAAGGAAGTACCCGAGCATCTCACTTGTCCCTTACTAAATATAACTTTACGATCAGCGAGAATATCAGCTTCATCCATAAAGTGCGTCGTCAAAATTGTAACACGATGCGCCTTTTCCTTTCTCAACAGAGACCATACGATACGTCTTGAATTGGCGTCAACACCACTTGTTGGTTCCTGTAATATGTTCTTCAGCGTAGGAGAAAAACTTGAGTATACTTACATCCAAAACAAGAAAATCAGGATTTCCAATCAGCGCAATAGCAACACAAAGTTTTCGCTTTTGTCCACCACTCAGACCTTGAGCTTTATCGTCCTTCTTCTTGAGAAGATCCAGCTCTGTCAATAAGTAATTCATACGCTCATGTAAGGCTGGACCGGATAAACCTTTCACAGCACCAAAGAATTCGAGGTGCTCTTTGATAGTAAGGTGGTCCCAAAGAACATTTTGCTGCAAGCAGACACCTAGTCGACTGCGAATATGATCCATTTTTTGTTCACATCAAATCCAAGTACTGTCGCGGTTCCTTCAGTTGGGACAAGTTTTCCAATCAGCATTTGAATAAATGTTGTTTTTCCAGCACCTTCAAGCAACAATTAGAGATGTACCTATCGAGTCTAACAAGCTTACCATTATGTCCAAGAACACCATAAATCTCGCCCTTCTTAATTTTCAAGTTCACGTTTTCAACAGCGACTACACCACCCACAAAGGTCTTCTTGATTCCATCAACCTGAATACCAATTTCATCTCCATTTGCATATTTTTCATGAGATTCTGGATCATATTCAATTCGGGTAAGTTCATATTCCTGTTTGCCTTTTTCCAAGTCGGCTTTTGATTTGAGTTTGTTCCAAAACGAATCCTGGATTTGACCAGATCGCTTGCGCGTGGACATGAACTTCTCACCCAAATACGCGACACTGAGATATAAGAAGTTGTCAACGAGAAGCATGATTATGGCGGAGGTGGGTCCAAATCCATTTGATGACGTTGAAGTGAATGTGGTTCCAGGTGAATTAGGCTGTAGGCCGGCACTCAGACCTAATCGATTGATAAATAATCCAATTAATTTCAAGTGAAAAGTCAACAATACCCATGGTGAACGCGATGGGAGAAAAGAGTGCGAAGAACCACGCAGCACCGGCTGGTGGAACCCAGTTTGCAAACGGCATCGCGGCTCCAGTAATCAAAATAGAAAACAAACTTGAGAAACCTGCAGCGACTTTGGCCTAACACGAGTATAATGAGCCAAACAGTGAGGATATCACAGTCAAAGTACAACCTTTTCAAAAAACATGGACGCCGCATAACCAAACGCAATAATACTAGTTCCGTACAAGAAAACAATCAAAAGACAGCAAACACGTCTGGAGACTGGCCCACCACTTTTCCAATAATCAAAACCACAGTCATGACAATACAGATAAGACATTGGATTACAAAGTCAACGACGAAATGACCAGCAAGAATGCAGTTCGACTAACACCTTGCATCAAGAACAGGTCGGCCATTCCAGATTCCTTTTGCGTGACGGCTTGGATAATCAACATTGGAATTATAGAGGCAAATGCATACACCAGGTAAAAGATGGAAAGGTAGTTGTAGCTTGATCCACAGTGGCGCTATTATCATAAGCTTCCCTCGCCATTTCATGAACAGAACGAGAAATTGGAGTTGAAACGTTGAGTTGACGGAGAATAGCTCCATCTAAGGCACTTTGAAGATGCAAAAGTCCTGACCGATAGACATCACTAAAAGCACAGCTCCCAGAAGCAGTTCGACACTGTTCCTGCCCCAGAATAGGTGAGTTGTACTAGGGAGAGCACTGTTGTTGAATCTCAAAGTGTATTCAAGGAGGTCATTCGACGTGAAGACAACACCCGCCCATACGCTTTTCTGATTATCTACTTGGAACTGTTGGAGAGCCGTGGCGTCAGAAAAGCCCATCGTCGTGAAACCATTCCCAAGACTTGTGGATGCTGTGGCATGACAGCCCTGACATCAGAGTTGTTCGGAGCATAGAGAAGAGCCTGCTTTGGAACAAGAGGAGAGAAGCCAAAGAAGGTTCCGGCATCAACAGGAAGGGCGGGTGATGGTGTTGGGTCTGCTGGATACGATGAAGTCTTTCCAACAGATGGAACTGGAGCAGAAGGAGGGAGAAGAGGATTGGATAGAAGAGTGTCGAGAAGAGGCTTTGTCTGCAAGGAGGGGCAAACAATCATTCAATTTAAAGTGTTCGCACTATAACACACATTCGGTGTACTCAACTGCGCCGCTTGATGAGGAAGACATGACGTGCTACGATTATTGTCTGTGCAAGCAGCGACGAGGGTACTATGTCGGGCATAACCGACTCTGACTTTGTTTTGATAGCAAGAATTGGTTTGTTCAGCCGCCATCAAGCGCCTCCACTAAATAATCCACGGGCACTCAGCCAGTACTAGCACTTTCTTGGCATAAAACTGAATACGTATGATAACGAAGAAATTGTATTTAATGGTCAGACACTTGAGCATACTTGTTGAACGTATCCACATTGATAGCATATTGTCTCAACGAATCCGCCTCCAAGAAATGCATTTCTCCAGCAAGAACAAGCGAATGCAATGGCTCTCCAAAATCCGCATCTAACAACTCTTCCAAAGTACCAGCAATAATTCGTTGATCCGGAGCCCCGACACGAGACATACCCACCGCAATAGTGTTACGGTTGTAGACTATACATACATCAAACGTTAAGATTCAGCTTGGAATATCAAAAGGGAATAATCTCACCATTCTCTTTCCTGTTGTCTTCAACTTCCAACAACTGCTCCACAGCCTGATTCACAGTCATATATCTAGGCGGCTCATAAATCTTACGCCCTCGAGCCATATTCTCAATCGATTGTTCCTTGACCTTGATATCCAACAAACACAGTGTATGCAATTTGATGTTTCTGTTCTGCTTGATTTTATCGTAGAAAGAGTCAGGGCGCCAGTTGTCCAGGAAGAATACAATTGAGATTGTTTGGCCGTAGTTGTACAGTTGGAGCCGCAGCAGCCGACTGCATTCATGATAGATGCGTTGTGGATAGATGTGACAGGAATATTCAGCTCTTTAGCACGGAGAACCAAGTCTGTGTGAGTTGTGGCTCTGGAAAGCTCAAGTATAAGTGGTTGTCAAAGTGGGGTGTCAAGCTGTTACCCGTACGGATCTCCGACGACCAAGAAGGCGACATTGACTTATCAGCGCCTTCCAAGATAGAATTCAAGTCGGATTCAACCATTTCTCTGTCCGCAAGAAGCACAGGCTTCCCATAGAGGGCTTCAAGCCTCTCCTTGGGCACAGTGAGGATGGCAGTGTAGTGCTCGAGGTAGATACGATCGCACGACTTGACAGCTTCCAGTCCCTTGACAGTAATGTCCTTCTCGTCCCCAAGTCCAAGACCAACAATGTAGAGCATTTTTCTTTTTTACTCACTTTGCCAAAAAAACAAATCAAACAAATGGCTGAATCAGTCCCGCCTTCCGTTGCCCGTGGAAATGAAGACAAGCGACTCTTTGCACGCATCGGCGACTCTGTTGAAGACGAGAGCCCAGTCACTGTCGTTGAATCGCTGTGTATGAACTGCCACGAGAATGTAAACTTAACTGTTCGATTGGATTCCTTCGGCGTACTTAACCACCTATGGATGTACAGGGAATCTCTCGAATCATGCTCACTCTGATCCCGCACTTCAAAGAGGTTATTCTCATGTGCTTTGAGTGTGAGCACTGTGGCTTCAAGAACAACGAGATCCAGTCTGGATCAGCTGTCCACGATATGGGATGCATTCAATCCTGTGTCATCAAGAACAAGCAGGATCTGAACCGTCAAGTCGTCAAGTCGGAAACTGCCTCCGTCAAGTTCCACGAACTCGACTTTGAAATCCCGTAGGTTCCTTCACCTTCCTTGTCCTTCTTCTGTGGACTTATCAAACCCCATACCAGATCTGAAACCCAACGTGGAGTTCTTACAACAGTCGAAGGTCTTATTTCCAAATCCATCGAAGGTCTTTCAGCAATGCAACCTGTCCGATTCGCTACTGCCCCAGAAGTCCACGCCAAAGTCCAGACAGTGATCGACACCCTCCAATCCTACCTTGACGGTCCATCAGAAGACTTCACAATTGAAATCAACGATCCAGCTGGAAACTCGTACATTGAGAACTTGCGTGCACCCAACAAGGACCCACAAATGAAACTTGCACAGTACAAACGTACACCAGAAATGAACGAAGCTCTTGGTCTTCACCAGGAGCAGGAGGAGCAGCTCGACAAGGCTGTGCAGGAAGCCGTTGACGAAGTTCTTGATGATGAACTAGCAAACGAAGTCCACATTTTCCACGGAAACTGTTCCCGTTGCAACGCACCAAGTGACACGCGTATGCATATCATGGAAATCCACACTTCAAGGAAGTTGTTATTATGGCTACCGACTGTGAGCAATGTGGTTACAAGTCTAATGAAGTCAAGGCTGGAGGAGCCATTTCTCAGTTTGGAAAGAAGATTACACTCAAGATTCGAGATTTGGAGGACTTGAACCGTGATATTCTCAAGAGTGAGACTTGTGGATTAGAGATTCCTGAGATTGAATTGGACTGACAACGGGAACCCTTGGAGGACGATTCACAACTGTGGAAGGCTTTTGACTCAAGTGTACGAGGAGATTGAAAAGACTGCTGCGCCTTTCTCGTCAGGAGACTCTGGATCAACAGAACGACGCGCTGCTTTCGACCGATTCTTGGCTAAGTTGAAGAAAGCCTTGAAGGTTGAGATGCCTTACACACTCATTTTGGACGATCCACTTGGAAACTCTGTAAGTTCGTTGAGATTGAGTTCGGAACATGACTAACATTTGGATTCTAGTACTTGCAAAACATTTATGCACCAGACCCAGATCCAGATATGACTATCGAAACATATGTGCGAACTTACGACCAAAACGAGGCGTTTGGATTGAACGACTTGGTTCTGGAAAACTACGGAGAGAACTCCGAGAAGGATGGTTAAGTTATCAATAAACAGTTCTACAACAAGATTTGTCTCAAAACCAACCAACCAACCAACTTTGATGAGAAGGCCCCGCCCACAACAAAACCACCCAAACCAACACGACGCCGAATCGGGCGCCATCTTCGCCACCGAAGTCGATGTTCAAACAAAGCAACGCGAGGCAGCGCGGACGCAGTGGCTGAAGGACTTGGACGAGCAGCGACGAGTTGCGAAAGAGGCGAAGCTGCGCGACGAATCAGAGCGAAAAGAAAAGATTCTGGTTTGTTTTCTTGTTTTGTTTCTTTTGTTGTTTCTATCTCTGGTTAAACTAAGTGGTGAGGGTTGTTGAATAGGTCTACTCGTCCCTCTTTGAAGCACCAACAAGGAGAACCCTGGCTGCTGCCGCCCCCTTCTCCTCAGCGGCGACCACCTCAAACACTTCCTTCTTTACGGGTGGCTCGGCGGCTCCTTCCTCCGTCCCTACAGGCCCGCGAAGACGAACTCTGTCGGAAATAAATGCTCTCAGTGCCCACCCGCCACCCCCTGCTGCGGAATATCAGAATCCTCCTCAAAAAACCCACCACAGACACCATCTTCAAAGAGAACAACAAGAACCGTCAAATTCTCTCGTAGACCTCCTCGAATCCTCCCATCCACACAACCCGCCTACGTCGTATGGCCGAATACGGTCCCAATTCAACTCCGACCAGGCTGCCGACGACGTTGCGGAACGAAAGAAACGTGAAGCTGAAGAATGGCGCGAATCTTTGAGAAAACAAGTCGAAGAAAAGAAGAAGCGGGAGGAAGCTGAACGCAACAAGCCTGAATTTGTGTATCGCAGTTGGGGAGAGACGCAGCATCCTGGAACACATGGTGGTGGAGGAGGACGAGGTGGTGAAACGGGTGACGTGAACAAGAGTGTAACGGGAATGCCTATGCGGCGGTCTGCACGTGTAATTGATAACGGAAGCCATGGTGTATACGACAGTCAGTATGGATTCGGAGGAACTGTCGCGCCCGAGCCGAAACAGGTATTACCGCCGCTGGAAACTGTCGCGCCAGCTGCAGAATCTTTTGAGGCTCCTCAACAACACAAACCAGCCAATATCGTCAGTAAAATTCCACGACTGCATCCTTCAAAGTCTCAAAAGTCAAAATATTCTCTTCAACCACCTGTACAGTTGATCCTGAACCAGAGCCTGAACCAGAACCCGGCCTGTCATTATCGCGCGCCCAACTCTTAAGCTTCCGCAATCACCTTCAAAGAAACTTGCGAAAATCATATCTACTGTCAAAACAAACACCTCAGGCCTCCGTTCTCCAACGCCTCCACCTCCATCTCCTCCTCCAATCTCCAGAAAACAGAATCCATCCCTCTCTCCCACAAAGAAACTGACAAAAATTCTGGGAAGTGTAAAAGGCGGCAACGGTTACCCAATCACTGAACCCCAAGCCCCAAAACTTAAAAAGGCTTCTACCAAGCCCACAAAACCACGCCCCCGTTCCGCATTTGGTCGAACCGTACCTCAACCCACAGCTCCACCCGCCACCTCCAAAAAGGACACACCACCAAAACACAATCGCCTCCCCTCGATAACACCGAACCGCGCCACAAACAACACTCTCGGAATAATCAACGTAGGCCCAAAGCCATCTCTTACACCCCGCGACGAACCCCGAAAACAAACATACGACAGAGTAACGTACCAACCCTCTGTCACAGAACAGACGGTACAACGCGACCCACCCCGCACCGTTGTAGTCGAATCTGTCGCGCATTTAGTTCCTCCAAAACGAGATTCTGGTGCAGTTGGGAACATGGCAGCTGCAGGAACATCAACAGGACGGAGTCACTCTCGAGCCGAGTTCTCCCCGAAAGGAACGTTACGCCCGCCGTGGGGAGACGATGCTGATTCCGGCACTTATCAACAAGCGCGTCGTCGTAAGGCTGGGAGTGTTGTCAAAGCGCCATGGGGAACTGATGAAGATGTTCCGGTTCGTGTTGTTCCGGGACGGGAGAGGAAGGTGGATGTGGCGGGTGAAGAGAGGATGAGGAGGGAAGCTGTGTTGGAGTTGGCGCGGTTTGGGGATTTGTTGGCGGAGGAGAAGAGGATGTTGAGGAGGGATATGGGTGGTGGTGGGAGGTAAAGGACTAACTTTTGCTTTGGACTTTTGGATTTCAGTTGGAATTTGTGTATTATATTATGATGGGAGAATATAGGATTTTGTTTATTTTAGAGAAATATCAGAAATCAATAGAGTAAGAGTGAGTCTTTCGAAGGAAAAGTCTCAGTCCTGATGAAAACAGGGGAAAGAAAGGGGAAAGAAAGGGGGACAGACAACAGCTTTGAACCAAAAGGCTTTAAGGGATGGCTGTATGTTGTCTTGGACAGTGTTTGGAATTTATCAAAGGCTGCAGTGTATTGTCTCTACAGACAACCATCAGACAACATTTCATAAACAATGTTTATAATAGCTGTTAGTTGCCTTTACCTAGGTAATCTGATTTTCAACTTTGCGGTATACTGTCTATACAAACAGCGAGTATCCTAACAGACGACATTCAAAAATACCAACGTTGTGTGGAGAAGTTGCTGTTTGTCGCCATTTGTGATACTGACTCCCTTCTCCAGACAGACAACATTCCTGTTTATGCATAGCATTATATTTGCTGCAAGTTGTCTTGATGGAGGAGGATAGTGACAAGCTTAGAGGGAAACGCAAGGACATTATATAGTAATTTCAGCGCACTGCGCCATACTTGTCCACATTGTGCGCAGTCAATAATTGCGGACTCTGAAACAGAAAGAAGAAGAATAGAACTATTTACTTGCCTTTGTTCAATTTTCTACAGTATGTGATTGTCATTGATTGGCCGCAAAAATCCCTCACAAACTGAGACACCCACCCTTTCATTTCACCCTTTCAGTTACGATGAACAAAGCCCTTCCAACCGCAACGACTTACAAGAGCTTCCTATTTGCCGTTAGAGAAGCACTTCTTTTGGTGAGATGTCCACTGATCCTATACTTCCTCCAGACACTTACTCGCAGAACTTCCTAACAAAACCACAGGACAACTCGCCTCCAAGACCCATCAACTGGCTACGTGTGAGAAGAGGTATCAGCTGCTTCATCATGGTTTCCAGTGGCGGCGTCTACCTCTCCCTGTTTGCTGCTCGTATCAGGGCTGAGAGCGACGACGCCCTCCTCCAAGAGTTTTATGCCAAGAGACAAAAGGCGGCCAGAGAGGAAGGGGCTTTGAGAGCTGCTATTGATAGACTGAAGGCGAAAGTACCAGTAACAAGTGCTTGAAAGTTAATGATTCTGCCACACAGCCAAATAAGCATTGCAAAAATAAATTTGATTCGGAACTATAAGGGATTCTATCCTCTTTCCCCTTCTCTTGTCACATTGTAAATCTTCCAAAAAAAATAATGGCTGCCCGTCGCCCATCTCTCGCAAACTCACACACCTCGTCAACCTTAACACAGGTACTCAAGTACAAGCCTCGCTTGTTTGCTCTTATGGCTGGTTTCATAACTGCTTGTGTAGTAACAGTGGGTGTACTTGGATGGTAGAATATACACAGTAAATACAACGACACACTCACTATCAAGTAACATAGGCAACTCACGCTCGCTGCTGGAAAGCAAAACGTTGGGGCCTTGATCGAAGAAATCGAGTATCTCGTGTCAAACCAAGTCTCCAATTATATTTTGAAAACTGCCCAGACACTTGCGTTTATCACTGCAAAGCAAGCAGAGATGTTCAGAGTAAATCTCTTTATATTTGAAAATTTAAATTGACGATGGTGAAACAGCTGAATCAGTGGAGTTATAGAACACTTGAAAGCGCGAAGAATACTTTTGACAGTCAGTTGATTGAGCTACAAGGGATTCTTCAATATACAACTAGTATGTATATGCAGACATATCCTGAAGGATATCAAATCGGATACAACTATGCTTATGACGCAAATGGGGTTCCTCAACTTCAATGGGTAAGTTCTTTGAATACATCCGTATATATATTCACGTAATTAACGTTTCAGTGGAATCAACCTGGAGATACGTTTTATACCTATAATTGTGATTTAAACGGAACCCCAGTCGGAAGTCCCGTAAATGTCAACATACAAATCGGCAACGGTACACTTTCCAACCCGGGAAATAATAATACCCTGTTGAATGCTGTAGGAGGAACCGCGGGCGTTAACTTGGAATATGGGCTTGGGAATACATATGGATTTACAAACATATATGTTTTCACAGGATATCCATACAAAACTTCGTACTACTTTACCACCAACCAAGTAACAGGTTCATATCCAAATTTCACTTTTAGAAAACAAAAATTAATGCAGAAAGTTACAGGAGAACAAGCTGTGTTTGGAAACGATTGGACCCTCTCCTTCATCTCTTCACAAATTCGCGACATCATCGACATTGTTTCTTTCCCAATTTTTGCTGCTGTTGTTGAATGCGATACAGGGTATGTGGTCGGGACTTCAAGCTTCGCCGCCACAATTCAGAACGAAACGCTCTTGACAATCAACGAAATCAATGACCCGTTCTTTCAGGACTTGTCCAATTTTGTAAATAGCACATATCGATATGTCTCTGTCGATAACGTTGTTGCACAGCTTGGGCTCACGGGAACATACCATACATTGAACAATACTTTCCTGGTGCGACAAACTGGTTTGTCGAGCGAAAGCTAGGGACCGAGAACTGGAAACTGGGCTTAAATGCTTATAAACTAAACGGAAAGCAGCTCCTATTCGTTGTCTACATGAACATTGATTCAGTCGAATCCCAGTTGAACAAACTTTCTTCACAGACGGGTTACATGATGATTGGAATCATCGGCTCGTTTGTCGTTCTCGGTGCCCTCTTTGCAATCTTGATATCACGACAACTCTATGTGGTTGTGAAACAGATCCAGTTACTAAAAGACCTCAAGTTCCGTGAAGTTCTCGGAACGTCCGCGGAAATTAAGGACCGTTCGTTTATTTACGAACTGGCTGAGCTTCAAAAGTGTTTCCACAGTATGGTTCTCGTGTTTTCTGAGCTTCTCAAGAAGAACAATCAGAACAGTTATCGGCCAACAACAGATGGAAATACTCCTGCTCAGCCTGCTACTACACCCAACAGTGTTGCTGGAGGCAAACAAAAGGTGGGCAATAAGAGCGAGACTGCACTTTCACCAGTTGCTGTTAGTCGCATTATTAACACTGCGCAAACGTCGGATGACAATGTGCGCCAACCTGGCGCAAGGAACACAATCATTAATGAAGATCCACTCAAGATTGCCCCTTAGGTTGCATCACGTTTTTTCCTTCGACTATATTTACCTTTATTCTTTCCAATACAGTATATTGAATGCTACATTTTCATATTATAAGCTATTTAAGTGCAGTTCCCACAGCTATTTCATCACTAGTTACAAGCGGAATAGGATCAGATTCACCGTTTTCGACAGCAAGAATATGTTCATCATATCCACCAAGGCCCAAATACTTGCTGGCAGTCAACGCAAACTGGCATTGGTGAAAGTCTTCTATAGTCGCACCTTGTGCTGCTTTATCCCCCACATCCAGAAGCACACCCGTTACAGAATCCAACACCGTTACTCTACTTCCAACTTCAACCTCCTGCGCCGGTTGCACCAAGAACACACGAACATCATCAGCATACATTCCAGTGATCAACACTTCAGAACTGAATCCAGCGATACGTCGAGGTGGAAAATTGATCACAGCGAGCGTCAATTGTCCCACCAGAGTCGACGGGTCAGGGTAACCCTTCGTAAGCTGGGCTGAAGACATTCGAATTCCAAGAGAGGGACCAAAGTCGACACGGACTTTGTAGGAAGGGTTTCGCGCTTTGGGAAACAGGTCTACTGCTAAGATGCGTCCGATTCGGAAGTCTAGTTTACGGAAAGCCTCCATTGAGGTTTAATTGACTGTTTTCTGACAGGAGGAACAACATCTTCTGTGAACTTTGCCACTCTGGTGCTTTTCCACAACAACAAACCAAAAATCGTTATACCATATATTTTTCTAAATATATAATTACTATCTAATTGTTAAATGTGGGATAAATGATAATCCTACAGATTCCTACTTCAAAACTTCAACTTGGAAACAATGAAAGCAACTCAAAACATAAAAACAAAAACGACAATGAGTGCAGCTGCACCACAAGTCTTAACCGCGGATCCCTTGTAAATGTTGTTGCTTCCTGGAGCCCCATAAGCAGAAGGAGCAGCGTAACCAGTGGGAACAGGAGCGACTGAAGAAGTAGGAACAGCGTTTCCAGAGGCACCTCCGGACGCTAGAGTAGAAGAAACAACAGAAGTAACAGCACTTCCAGAAGCTACGACAGAAGGAACAGCAGCAGTTGTGGCCGCCTAGTATTATCAAATCAGTATACAATCTCCCGAAAAGAAATTTACCTTGGTTGAGACAGAGTTAATCGTTGCTGTAGAGGTCACAGTGAAAGTAGAGATAGACGTAGCGGTGAAAGTCGAGGTGGAAGTGGTAGTTGTCTTGACAACCAACGAAGTATCAACGAAACGGAACATAGCGTCACCAGCATCACGACGACCCAGGTTAGAGTCCGGATAACCCGTCGAAACATTGAAAACACGAGTAGTTTCATCCAGAACGTTCAGCACAATGTTCTTATCATCCCCAAAGAACTTGCTAAATCGATCATATACATCAACAGGCCCACACACCACAGAGCTGTTTGAATAAGCGTAATTGTTAAGGTCAACTGCTTGAAGGGAGTCAAAACATTCGGCCGTAAAGTTCATTCCAGGCATTACAGTCAAGGCACCGAGATTGTACGCGACAAGCGTGAAGTTACGAAGTACAGTCGGGCGGTTGTCCACCAAGTATGTGTAAACGCAAGAGTTATCGGCGGTTGGAGAGGCAGGGTCCGAAGTAACAGTGTATGTGAACTTGAAGTTGGTGATGAACTTGTATACAGCGTTTGCAGGGGTAAGACCATATGCAGCAGCATACGTTTCAGCTGGGGGATAGATGGTACCATCGAATAGAGCACTACCAATCGCCAATTTGAACTTGCTTGTTTCGGAGGCATCAAGGGGCTTGGGTGCAGACGGCCCACAGACAGGGTTATTGTAAGCTAGAACGTATGAGTCTGGATATTGAATTGAGAGTGCAGACCACTGCAAATAACACGTTATTTGCTTTTGGTTGATATTTCCCTTTGGAATCAACCTGAACCAGGATACTGCTCTTGAAATGGAGTGAGGGGTTTCGGCAGGTCCATTACTGTTATTAAAGTTGATTCCAAGCTTGTAAAATTGCGAGGACACTTCGAGACCATAGACTGCTGTCAGTCTGGAGAGATAGTTTGGTGCGCCACATGCAGGATCCGTAGATGTGAAGTTGAAGTGGGTGGACAGAGTTCCGTTCAACTGCGTTTCAGTGTAGGGGCTATAAGGGGTCTCCATATTGAGGGTAAACGTTGCAGGGAAGCTGAACTCCAAGCACTTGAGCATGGCAGGGCTTGGATCAGGGATACCGTCGCTACAATCTGGAACTGCAGCCACAAATCGCTCAAAAGCGCCTCCGACCATACTCATTGGATATTGGAAGGGCATCGTTTTGTTGGAGAGTTTTCTGATCTCCTTGCACAAGCCCGCCCTTGACGGTTTGTCCATCATTAATGTACTCTTGAGAAAGAAAACAAGCTTCACGTAGAAATTTCTGCACAATGAACAGTAGGTACCATTATAAAGGTGTGATGTGATGGAATCGATTGGAGAGAGTTGCGGTCAAGTTTGGCAAAGAGGAATTATCTTTTCTGGGACGACCAAAACCCTTTGCATTATCGTAAAAACAAGAGTCCGTATGATATTCAGGTTTTAACAAAGTCAAAAAATGTGTAGCCTGTTAAAAGTAATTGAAAAGAAGAAAAATAATTATCTAAAAAATCTGTTTGTTTTTTTCTACCAGGAGGCAAAATAAAATTAAGGCGATGCTGAGAGGTTAAGGTATTCCTTGATGAATGATTGGATGCATTGGTCCCTTGTTTCATTTGAAATATGATATTCGATCTGATTCCATTGGACATTCTGCTCCTTCTCCTTTTGATCCGTTTGACAAAACCAACCACGTCACCCACCACCTTCTCTACACCACCACCACCACCTGAATGCATCGCGTCCTGTTCTCTACGCCATCGCAAATGCGGTCTCGCGTTCTCACTTCGGCGTTCCTCGCGCGGCGCAGTGTGTCGCCAGTGAGTCTGACTGAAGTTGTGCGGCGCCACTCGAACAACTCGAACGGAAGCGGAAGTGGACGCGGCAGCCGACGATCGTCGCTGCTCCGAAGCACTGCGAATTCGAACCAGAACCACAGCCGAATCGCAATCGACATTGGCGAGAACGAAAAGAAGCTGCTGCTCGAACGCCTTCTCGATTCGGAATCTGATCTGAACGTGGACTTGGACGCGGCAAAGAACGAGAAACTCGAACTCGATTCAGAGGCGAAACGAGGCGGCGGAAGTGCGGCTGCTCCGCCAAACACAAACTCGGCTCCTCCTTCAAACGCCGGAGACAACTCAGACAGCAACAGCAACAACAACAACAACTCGTCTGTCCAGAAAGTATCTGTCCCGAAGGAGTACCCGCAAACTTTGGCAATCCCTCTCACCCGTCGTCCTCTCTTTCCCGGCTTCTACAAGTCCCTCTACATTAAAGATCCTCATGTTATTGCTGCCATCCAATCGCTCTTGGACAGGCGTCAGCCTTATGTATCCATCTTTTTGACCAAAGATGAAAAATATGAACCTGATACTCTTGACTCGCCCGACCAAGTCCATCCCGTCGGTGTCTTTGCTCAAATTACTTCTGTTTATAACGCTGGGCCCGATGATAAGGCTCTCACTGTTGTCGTCTATCCTCATCGTCGTGTTCACCTTGATCAACTCCTTCCTTCTCAAAGTGAGTTTGCAGCCATATTGAGCTTGAAAGAGGAGCGAAGGAGAGTAAAGTTAAAAGAGAGGGAAAGAAAGAAAAGAAGAGTAGAGCGATATGAATTACACAATCGATGACCGCATTTCAAACTATTCTTTAGTTCTATCCTAACAGATTTGTTCAGAAGCTGCTGTCAAGGCTGATGCAACCACTGTTGTTACCGCCTCAGAAAAGTCTGTTGAAGAAGGTATTGGTGGAGAGTCTACTTCAGCGTTGGCTGAAGCCAGTGCAGGAAGAACCTTTGGAACAGCCGACGCGTCTTCAAAGGACACCAAACAAGAATTGGGAGAAGAAGAAGATGAGCTGGATGATGGAACTGACGACAAGTCAGGTATTGTGTACCTTCGATTATCAAATCATTCTTATCTGTTTTACACAGGCTACAACCCAATCAACAAGCACCTTGCTGCTCACAATGTTTCTGTCGTCAACATTTCCAACAAAGTTGATGCAGACTACGATCCAGAATCACCAACCATCAAGGCGACAATCTCTGAGATTCTGAATGTGCTCAAAGAAATCTCGTTGATGAATCCCCTTCTGCGTGACCAAATCCTGACCTTCTCTATCCAAACTGGAGGAAACGCTTTCCAAGACGCTGGAAAGTTGGGTAAGCTATTATTTATGGAATTCACATCATTTCTAACTGAAACCTGTCTCCTCCTATAGCCGACTTTGCCGCCGCCGTCTCGTCTGGTGAACCATTAGAACTCCAATCCGTCCTCGAATCAACCTCAATCGAAGAACGCCTCCAAAAATCCCTCTACGTCCTCAAAAAAGAACTCGCAAACGCAAAACTGCAGCAAGAAATCTCCAAAGAAGTCGACAAGAAAATCACGCGTAAACAGCAAGAATACTTCCTCATGGAACAGCTCAAGGGGATCAAAAAGGAGCTTGGAATGGAGTCCGATGGAAAAGATAAACTCGTGACCAAGTTCAAGGAGCGTGCTGAGAAGTTGAATATGCCTGAAGCCATCAAGAAGGTGTTTGATGAAGAAATTGGAAAGTTGCAGAATTTGGAGCCTCAAGCTTCTGAATTCAATGTGACGCGTAATTATTTGGATTGGCTTACGTTGATTCCGTGGGGTCGTCATTCGAAGGAGAACTTTGATATCAAGCATGCTATGGAAGTGTTGGATGAAGATCACTATGGATTGAAGGATGTCAAGGATCGCATTTTGGAGTTTATTGCAGTTGGAAAGTTGAGAGGTACTGTTGAGGGAAAGATCATTTGTATGGTTGGGCCTCCAGGTTTGTAGATTTTGCGGGATATCTTCTGAAGCCTCATACTGAAGTTACGTAATGTTAGGTGTTGGAAAGACCTCCGTTGGTAAATCCATCGCTCGTGCACTTGGACGCGAGTTCTTCCGTTTCTCTGTTGGAGGATTGACTGATGTCGCCGAAATCAAGGGACACCGAAGAACATACGTTGGTGCGATGCCAGGAAAGGTTATTCAAGCGCTCAAGAAGGTCCAAACCGAGAACCCGTTGATCATGATTGACGAAAGTGAGTATATATGCACAATAATAGCATTCGTATACTAACTCATCTCCTCCCCTTTTTAGTTGACAAACTCGGACGTGGACATCAAGGAGACCCAGCCTCAGCACTCCTCGAACTTCTCGACCCCGAGCAAAACTCCTCCTTCCTTGACCACTACATGGACGTTCCCCTCGACCTCTCCAAAGTCCTCTTTGTCTGCACAGCAAACTCTCTCGACACGATCCCAGGACCCCTCCTCGACCGTATGGAAGTAATCACCCTTTCCGGCTATGTTGCCGAAGAGAAAGTCGCCATCGCCATGAAATACCTGTCACCCAACGCGCGTGAAGCAAGCGGGCTGTCAAAGGAGCAAGTTGAATTGGAGGAGGGTGCTGTCGAAGTCTTGATTCGTAATTACTGCCGTGAGAGTGGTGTGAGAAACTTGAAGAAGCATGTGGACAAGGTGTATCGTAAAGCTGCGTTCCGGGTTGTTCAGAGAAGTCAGGATGAGGAGAGTAAGAAGGGGGAGGAGCCTGCCAAGTTGGTCATTTCGAAGGAGAATTTGAAGGATTTCGTTGGCTCTCCTGTTTATACTTCAGACCGTATGTATGATACTACTCCGGCGGGTGTTATCATGGGATTGGCTTGGACTAACATGGGTACGTTTGAAGATCTTTAGGTTGTGTTGATTGCTAACCATCGAAATAGGTGGATCTTCCTCTACATCGAATCTGTTCTCGACTCGAGCATCACAGAATCGTCAAAGCCATCTTTCCACCGTACTGGACAAATGGGTGATGTGATGAAGGAGAGTTCAACAATCGCATACACTTTCTCCAAAGCCTTCATGGCGAAGCACTTCCCCGACAACAAATTCTTTGACAAAGCTAGTGTGCATATGCATGTTCCAGAGGGTGCGACTCCAAAAGATGGTGAGTCTTAAACAGTCAACAATACGTTTCTAATATCTGCGAAAGGTCCATCTGCTGGAACAACCATGACAACCTCACTCCTTTCTCTTGCTCTCGACACACCCGCCATCGCAAACGTTACCATGACTGGAGAACTGACTCTAACAGGAAAAGTCCTCAAAATCGGAGGTGTGAAGGAAAAGACGATCGCCGCAAAGCGATCTGGAGTAGAAAACATCATCTTCCCTGCATCAAACAAGAGTGATTGGGATGAACTGCCTGCATATATTAAGGATGGATTAACGCCTCATTTTGTTAGCTGGTATCATGAGATTTTCGCGATTGTATTTCCGGGGCTTCAGATTAAGAAGTAAGAAAGTGGAGACAATTTAATTAAACTTCGTTAAGTGTGGCGTGTTTGTTCAAAATTGAGTTTGAAAGAACAAAATGTTGAAGAAAACAACCACCACAACCACCACAACAAGCGCAGGTGCCAAGACTATCATCAAGAAGGAAATCAAGACCACGTTTGAGTCTGCTGCTGCTGTTGCCCTTCGTCTTCACCTGACAAACCAACGCCGAGGCGTCATCTCTGACTTTGTCACAACCTTGAATGTCACCGAATTCTACCGCACAGCTCCGGCTCTCGCTGCATTCAGACAATACCTTGAAACCAATACTTCTCCGACTCCTGCCGAGCTTGAGGAGGCATTCACCAATTTGATCCCTATCACAACCTTCGAAGACTACAAGCAGTTCCTTGATCGCATCATAACCGGCGGCGATCGCGAGACTCCAGACTTATTGTTTCCAGGGATCGCGAATTATATCATCAACTCGTCATCCACTTCTGGCGGGAAGCCAAAACTCTTCCCTGTCGTCACACCGATGACATTGGAAAACAGATGCTGGAAGTACATAAAATGAAGCTCCGCATCTTGCGCCGGCAGTACGTTTCTTGAAATCAATTCTTTGGCGGTTCGAATGATTGAAGGATTGCCGTCAGTATGGGTACTGTTATGGGAAACCGTATCGTAGCAAAGTTGAAAGGATTGACGATGATAAGGAAATCGCTAATGCTGTTGGTTTGTATTGATTTTGACACTAAGTGGGTTTGTCTTGGCATTGTTGAACATCAATTAGAAATGGGTTCCTTTGGCGGTCAAGCTCATCAAGCACTACCCAGTCTATTGATTCTTCATGCTCTTTTGGCTTGATGGATCAGAACGTGGGTTATATCGGGAGCGTATTTTCGTCCACAGTATTGGATTGGATCCACACCATTCAAGATCACAAGGATGAATTATTGGACTGTATTGAAAAGGTACTTTGCCTCAAGGACTTGTGTTTGATGAAGGCTGGAAGATGCCATAAAATCGAGCTGGAGTGCGAACCCATCGAGAGCCCAAGACTTAAAACAAATCAATTTAGCCAAGAAGCTGGATGAAAGCTGTTTGGCCAAAATTGCATCCGTCGAAGCAGGTTGTGGTGGCCCCTTCGCGCAGGAATTCCAAAGGTTTGTGATTGAATACCAACAGTTTATTTGATGCTGTTCTGTTATAGATACGATTTGCTATTGGGCCTTCCGTTAAAATTGTTTTTGGCGTTTATGGATGCACGGAGGGGTTTGTGGTGGGATTAGTCTCCAAGACGCAAGTAACCCAAACCTGTTCCAAATTCCCAACTTCGGTGTAGTCTTTGAATACTTAGAAACTCGCGGAAACAAAGCCTTGATTTCCGTGGTTGGTTTACTTAATTTCAAAGAAACTACATCTAATTTCTTTTCACTATATAGGCTGAGCTAAAACAAGGAGAAAGATATCAACTCGTTGTCTCCAACAAGTCTCTTGGGATTTGGCGCTATTTCCTTGGCGATATTGTTGAATTTGTCGGATTCCATCCTGCAACCAAGAATCCAATTATTCAATACATTGGACGGGATGGAGGGATTAGGTTGGTCCCCTGCCTTGTGACTGAGTCCGAGATTCTCAAAGCAGCCCAAGCCGTTTTCGATCAGGTCAAAGATGAGATTAAAGGAGAATTCACATCGTTTGCAGACATTTTGGGTGGACGCGAGACTATCGCCTTCTGTTTTGAACGTAAATCAGACTCGACTGTTTCGGTCAGTGGGTTGGAAAACGTTTTGACATCTGTGTTGCGTCAAGAAAACACGGTCTTTGATGCGGAGTTAGAAGGAAAACTTAGAAAGTGCGTTGTTCACTTTTTACGTCCTGGGTCGTTTTCAAAGTATCGAAGTTGGAAAGCCGAAACTGTTGGATCTGGTCAAGTCAAAATTCCTATCGTTGCTTCTAATTTGGAGGTCAGAGATTGGTTCTTGGCGCATTGTTTGTGATTTTAAATGTTGTTCTAAGACCAATGAAAAATTAAATTGATTGAATTGAAATGAGACAAGCCCCCCGACAGCACACAAAACCCAAAACGTGGATTCAGAACAAAAACCATGCAAAGATCAATTATCAAGACAACTACTACAGTCAAGCGCGGTGAGACTACCTTGGTGACTACCATTATCAAAACGACTGTTGAGCCGTCTGCCGTTGCTGTCCACCGCAAGCATCTGGACGACAAAAGAAAGGAGTTCGTTTACTATCACGTTACATATTTGCGAGACACGGAGTTTTTTCGCACTTCCCCTGTCCTTGAACCTTTCAAACATTACCTTGATACAAACCATACACTGACATCGGAACAAATTGAGGCTGCTTTCACTAAACTGATTCCAGTTACATCATACGAAGACTATGAAGTTTTTCAGAACCGCATCCTAGCAAAAGGGCCAGAGGCTCAAACTGAGGATATCCTGTTCTCTGGGAAAGCACATTATTTTTTAAACTCATCAGCAACATCAGGCGGAAAATCAAAGCTGTTTGCAATTTGTGCAGACCATGAGGTTGAAAAGTTGGCTGGGACGATTCAGTTGTTAAAATACCAATGTACTTTATTTGAGATAAACTCGCTTGCGGCTCGATACATTGAGAGCTTTCCTGTGTGTGCAGCAGCCACTATAATTAATCGACTGGCAAGAAAGGCAAACGGTTTACATACTGATGCTGACATTGCTTTGGTTTTGGTATGTCATGTAGCTATTTGAATCTTCTTAATATTATTACATATTTACAGAGAGTGGTATCCCATTAGCTATCAAGCTCATCAAGCATTACCCGACATTGCTTGTTTGCATGCATTGTTTGCTTTGGTTGACTCTAATCTGTTCAAAATCACCACTGTCTATTCATCGATTCTACTAGATTGGATCAAATATATTCAAAACATAAGGACGAGTTAGTGGACTGCATTGAGTTCGGCGTGTTACCTGCAGGATTGGTGAAGAACTGATGAACCCATCAAACAGGGCTGGAAAGCAGATCCTCACAGGGCGTACGAATTAAAGCTAATTAATTTTGGTGAAGAAGGCTGGATCGGTAAGGTTTGGCCTAGCTTGAAGTTTGTTGAAGCTTGCTGTGCTGGACAGTTCGCTGCTTTTATACCACCAGTGAGTAAAACTAGTTACATAGCTTGGTAACATTATTTATTAGATTCAACGTGTAATTGGGGTTCTTGTACCCTCTCATATGGAGTTTATGCTGCCACTGAAGGCTTTGTCATTGGGATCAGCATGCAAGACACACTGATCCAAATTTATTCCACCTTATTCCTTCCGGAATTTTTGAGTTCATGGAAACAAGAACCACGAGGCAAAGATAGCCTTGGTTTCTGCGGTAATTGTCAACACTTTTGATTCCTGGTCCTAATTACAATTTTTCAAGTCGAGACTGAGGCAGGGAGTAAAGTACCGAATTATTATTTCAAATAAGAGACTGGAATCTGGCGTTACGACCTTGGGGATATTCTGGAATTTGTGACCTTTCACCCTATAACTGGAAACCCAATAATGCGCTACATCGGACGGGAAAGCATATCCGCTTAACTCCATGTCTCATCAACGAATCAGAAATCCTCAAAGCTGCCCAAGTGGTTTTCGATAATCTCGGCAACAAACTCGAAACAGAGTTTGTGTCATTTATTGACAGCCTAAATGGATTGGAAACCGTGGCGTTCTGCTTTGAAGCAAAACTGGCGCATTATCGGACCTTGCATACCTTGAGACAACGTGACTTTGGCTTTGCGCAAAGCAAACTCATTGTTTGATCGTCACTATGGAAGACTGGGGCGATGCATTCTGCGCGTTCTTTGTCCTGGTACATTTACAGCATATCGTGCATGGAGAGCTGAGAGCGTTGGGTTGGTCAAGTCAAAGTGCCAATCATTGTTAGAAACTTGGAGGCGAAAGCGTGGTTCTTGGATCATTCTCTGTGAGATTTAAATGGCCTCCATTATTAAGCTTCGAGGATTTTTTAATTTTGATCTGGATTTTCATTCGCCAAATTAAGTAAGCACAATGATGACGTACTTTCATGTGAATAAATAGAAGTTTCTTTCGACGGCTTGTTGGTGGTTTGAATGTTGTGCTGTGGCTGACACACAACAACACTCACAATTAAAGAATGCAAAAAACAACCACAACCACGACCACAACCAAAAAGTCTGACAGAATGACGGTTATCACCAAGGTATTGAAAGCATTGTCGAGCCTATTGCCGAGGTAGCAAGGCGCAAACACCTAGACACACTCGCATGACACTGATTGCTGATCACGTTTCGTATCTTCGCGACACGGTGTTCTTGAAGACTTCTCCCGTACTCTCGGCCTTCTCGCGTTTCTTAGCTACGAACACTAACAACACTATCGATGAACTTGAGGCTGCTTTTACGTCCCTCGTTCCCGTCACTGAGTACTCTGACTATGCTGAAATGCAGGCCAGAATTGTGGCTGGCGATCTCAAGACCCCAAATCTTCTTTGCCCTGGCATTCCGACGTTATCATAAGCTCTTCTTCACCTCAGGTGGCAAGTCCAAACTCTTTGCGTGTAATGAAGCTGAGCCTTGGCGAGAGTTTGAAAGCTTTGTACGCTGAAAAGCGAAACAAGTACCTGTTGGAACAAAACAGCTTGCTATTACCTCGTTTGCACCGAGGGTATGGGGAGATTCCCATCTGTCGGTTGGCATATTTAGAGATCGCATCATTTTGAAATCGGATGGTTTAAAAGTGATGAGGAATTGATGATGTGCTTGGTATGTGCTTGTTTCCAAACCAATTACATTACAGCGCCAATAGATGAAACAATGGTGTTCCTCACGCAATCAACTTGCAAAAAGTATAACGATTTGATGCTTTGCATGCATTGTTTGGTTGGTTGAACCAATCTTGGTTTATTTCCACAGTATTCTCGTCAACTTGGTGGATTGGATCGACTTATCCAGCAGAAAAGAAGAACTTTTGGAATGTATTCGTTTTGGTTGCTGCCAAAGCTGTCAATTGGAACAAGCGTTGAAGGAGCTATTGTGAAGCATTGGACCGAACCCGGGAAGGCCCAAGAACTCGAAAAATCGATTTTAATGCGGAAGGTGGATGAAATTGTTTGGCCAAAGCTAAATGGTTGAGGCTTCTTGGGGGAGTTTTTGCAATGGGATTCCCAAGGTGGTTTATACACTCCTTAAAGCAACGACTAAATTCACAATTTTTAGATTCGGCACGCTATTGGTTCCTCTTGCAAGTTTATTTTTGGGATGTATGCTTCAACTGAAGGTTTGTGATGGGGTAAACATGCAAACCAGTCCGATCCACATTGTTCCAAATTCTAAACATTTTCGGATTGTTTGAATACTTGGAAGTGGGAGACAGTGGCGCTATCGTATCAGCGGTATGAACCTTGGACTTTTTACCAAATCTCACAAATATTCCACATCTTCAGGCAAACTTAAGGAAGGCCAAACTTATAAACTTATTGTTTCAAACAAGAGATTGGACTTTGGCGCTACAATCTCCAAGACCTCGTTCAACACGTTGGATATCATCCGTCACAACAATCCTATGTAAGATACATTGGTCGAGATGGAGGGCTTCGCTTGTACCAAGTTTTGTTTCTGAGCAACAACTCAAACGCGCCGCTGATGCTGTATTCAAGACTATAAATAAGGCATTGGTCAAGGAGTTTGCTACGTTTACTGATAATTCCGAACCAAACGAGGCTGTCGGATTTTGTTTTGAGGCAACAGATGTGGAGCATACTTTGGATGTGGTGTCTGGGAAGACATTCTGACTGAATCACTTCGAGACAAAATGAGAGATTCGAACAGTTTTATGGAGATAAGTTGCGTAAATGTGTCGTTCGTGTTCTTCGTCTGGAACGTTTGCTGAGTATCGCGCATGGAGAGCTGAGGCTGTTGGATCTGGGCAAGTGAAAGTTCCGGTTGTAATTCAGGCTCTTGAAACTAAGGAATGGTTCTTGGCGCGTTGTTTGTAAAGCTTCTAATCTTGTAGTGATAATATGGATATACTCTTTTCTGATTTACAATAGAATCATATATCATATTTCTTATCTCTGGCGTTGTTTTTTTGGTCAAAATACAGATGAACATCTGCGATGCTTGTGGCAAAGAGTTCACAGGCAGCAGCGCCAACAATTCCTATGGCCAATACAGGGCTCAAGAGATGCAAGCAGCTGTCGCAAGAAACAAGATTTTGAGGGAACTTTGTCACGGATCTTTTTCAAACAAAACAACTCTTCCTGTTGTTCCGATCGACCCCATGTTCAGCAGACTCCAAGGAAAGACAGCGCTCATCACTGGTAACGCTACCTTCTTACACATCATTACTAGTACTCATAGTCCATGTTTCCTCAAGGTGCATCCGCCGGAATCGGCCGTGCAACCGCCTTTGAATTCGCCAAGGCCAACAGCAACATGAACCTGATCCTGACTGGACGCCGCGCGGACCGACTCGCTGAGATTAAGTCTGAGTTGCTTTCTACGTACAAGGGACTCCAGGTGCACACGATTGAGATGGACGTGCGGGACAGAGCAAAGGTGGGTTCGAGGAAAGGGAAACAACCTTGTTACTGTGATTTCACATCGATGGAAATCTGACGCATCTGTATCATATAATAGGTCTTTGAGGCGATTGAAGCTCTTCCGGTTGCGTTCCAGAGCATTGATATCCTCGTCAACAATGCTGGTTTGGTCAAGGGTATGGACACGTTGGAAACTGTAAAGCCGGACGACTTTGCCGTCATGTTTGACACTAACGTGAAGGGATTTTGAATTTACTCAGGCTGTCTTGCCAGGCATGAAGAAGAGGAACTCGGGCTATGTCATCAACATCTCGTCCATTGCTGGAACTCAGGTAAGCTTTGGTCCATTTCAATAAGAAGTATACTGATGAATGTTTTGCTAGGTGTATCCAGGAGGTGGAATCTACTGTGCTACCAACACGCTGTCGACGCAATGACCCGCACTTGCGTTTGGAGCTCGTTTCTACCAAAATTAACGTTACTTCAATTGACCCTGGAATGGTTGAGACTGAATTCAGTGTCGTTCGTTTCTACGGTGACAAGGACAAGGCCGATGCAGTTTACAAGGGAATTGAGCCATTGACTGGAGAGGATGTAGCTGAATTGGTTGTGTTCACAGCCAGCAGAAAGCCACACGTTAACATTGCGAATGTGTTGTTGTTGCCAACAAACCAGGCTGCAGTGCACATGGTTCACAGAGAGGCTTAAAGACATGGGTCCGAGAAAAGCCAACAATGGTGCCTTGATAGGAAAGCAGCCTCCATTGAATAAAAACATTCATTGACCAAAGAATAACGAGATTTCCCTTGTTTCAACATTCAGTGTTTGTCACGTGACGCACAGCAGAAAACATGGCATCTCCTCCACCGCCGATTGGCCCAACTCAGACCAGCGCAACACACTTTGACACGATGGCCGACGTTGTCCGAACAGCGCCGCAGCAACAGCACCGCTACCAAAAGCACCGGTCCTCGACCTTGAACCACGTCCACGCAACCAATCCAAACTCGAAGGATCCAACACACCGAACCCGCCAACCAAACACCAACACCAACCACCACAACCAAGGCCTGCGCAACAGCATCCAACACCACCACCACCAACAACGAACAAATAGATCCGCAACCGTCGTCCTCACGCCCTTGCTTCCTCCTCCTTCAAGAAGACGCTATGAAAATCACCACGCTTCGTCCGCTTCAAGACCCCCTGCTGTCACATCATCAACAACATCAACTACCGCTGCAAATAAGCCAAACATTCTAGACAGACTCGGCCCTCCAATCCAAACTAGCTCAAATCTTTTACCTCTGAGGAATCCACGTCCAAATTGGGTGAACCGGGATACTGCTCAAACAGCTCCTTCACAAGCCCTTGATTCCATCCACCCACCCTCTTCTTCCTCTGCCATCACAGCTTCTTCACCTCTTCAACGTCCGCCACGTAAACACAAGAAACGAAAGAATAACAAGAACAAGCACAGTCATCATGCACACCGACAGCCTTCTACTTCTTCTCTTTGGTGGACCCACTTTCAACAGATCCAGCAACTGACTCGTCTCTTTTTGAACTCGGCCAGTTGTCTCCTACCTCTGCTCGTAGACGGAGAAAGAAACAGCTTCTGGCGAATCATAACTCCATTCAAGCCGCGAAACGACGTGCACGGAACGCTATTGCTGCTTCTTCTGCAACTGGTGTCGGAGGGGGTTCAAGTAATAATACTGCCGTGGATCCAACTACAGGTGCACCCATCGGTCTAGACTTGGGTCGAGACGCGTTCATGGAATTGATGCGTGAAGCGGGTCTTGGGTCTCGCTCGTTCCGTATTGTGACGCGTGAAGACCTTTTGTATGGGAATTCTCCGACGCCTTCTTCGCCACACAATCCTGAGGGTGATGGTGGTGATGGTGATGGCGATGGTGGTGAGCAAGAGTATGATTCTGAGTATGATCCTGCCCTTGATGGTGTGCATTCGGAGGTGTCCTATGCGTATTCAGATTGGGGTGATGATGGGAATGATAATGATCAGAAGGAAAGTGGCGGTGACTCGATGGAAGATGATGACGATGATTTGGATGCAGGTGCACCGAGGGAAGCGTTTTCTACTTCAGAGGAAGACGAGTTTGATTTTTCGGATTTGGATTTGGAGATTGATGCTGCATTGGCGAGTCTTGGAGTGACTCAGCAACCCATGGAATCTAGCAGCAGCAGTAGTAATTCTAGTAATTCGGGGAGTAGCAGTGGGAGTACACACAGTGGGAGTACCAGTGATGACGGTGACGATCATCTTGAAGAGGGACCCAAAGTGTTGATGCAGGTGTTTGGAGAAGATGGGCAGTTGGTGTTCAAGTCTCCCATGGTCGTGTTTGGAGACTCTAGGAGTGGAGAGACTGTGTATAGGCCGTTGGAATCTGTTAAAGTCAGTGGACGGACACCAAAAGCGTCACCTGCTTTGGCGGTGCCAACTATAGTGCGTACAGTTGCTGAGGATGACGAAGTTGGGGATGCTATGGAGCTTTGATTACTACTTTGTAATGTTGTAGGGTTGTTTTATATCTTTAGCTTTATTCTTATTGATTGTGTTTGTGTGCCATATTATTCTTCTTTTACTCGTTGCTGCTTTGTTTGGTATGTTTATCCTAATATAGATTTATCAACGTATTTGTGTTGTTGTGGTTTCCTTTGCTGAAACATAACCAAAACGGTGTTAAACATAAAGGTCTAATAAACAGCCTCAAAATTTACTGCGCCAATACACATCTTCTGAGGATAAAGAGAGAGAAAAAAAGAAAGAGAGATAATAAGGTTACAAAATAAGAGATAGAGATCCAGCGATGGCTTCATCAATCAGCGCCCGACATTCACTCGTTAGTCAACCGCCACACCTTCTCCAACTGAACACGGAAGTCAACGTCACGCTTCATTTCCAAGAGAACAGCTTTATCAATCACGGCAGTAGACAGGTTTTGGTACTTGTTCTTGGACGCCAAGAATTGTCCCTTCGCATGCTCAAACTCCTTCTCGACAGGTGTCAGGTCAATAGTTGGTGGCAACTCTTTACCCAACACGGTAGACCCAGAGCTGATTGAGCACAATCGTAAGATGCTTGAAAATGAATACGAAGAATAAAACAAGTGACTTACAGAGAAACAGTTCTCTGCAACAACGCAATCTTGTGCGCAAAAGCATCAAACTCAATACGAGAAATACGCTGCTTCTCAATCGTCTCGACAGAGTCTTGGATCGCCTTGTTCTTGAATGTTTGGACAAACTCGGAGAAGGATTCCATGGCGCTTAGTTGCACGGCACGGTTCTTGACGTTCTCGGAAAAGGTCTTTCCAATGTCGATGGACATTGATGAGATTTCTTCGTGCTTTTCTTGGTATCTGCAGAATATTTAGATTTTTTTGAATGAGTTTTGTTGGTTTGGGGGGGTTGTGGGTTGGTGGCTGGTTTCCAGTGTTGTTGTTGGGTTCTCATTCGCCGCTTATCATCAGCCCTCCATTACCCTCTCCTTCGCCCCTTCAGAACACCCCGCCCTCGTCACAACTTGATCCATAGAACAAAAGTAAACAGTACAAACATACCCCTTCTGCTGAAAAAACAAGGCCATAGCAGCCTCAGTCTCGTTCAAAGCCTTCAATTGCTGAATGTGCTTCTCAACGAGATCACCCACTTCTGTAAAGTACGAGTTCATGGCTTTGACTTCGTCTCCGGCCTCATCGACTTCAGGTTGGACAGTGATGTGGGATGGGTTCTCTTCATCGGCCTTTGTGAGCTTCTCTTTTGACCATTGACGGAAGATTCTGGGTTAATACTATGGAGTTAGATTCTTGTTGTGTAGGAATGAGGAGAGGATGAAGCAGGGGTAGGGGTGATTGGTGTGTTTCATGTTTGTGGGCCTGGGTGTGCAGTCAAAGTACCTAAAGTTAGACTCGACCTTCTGGGGAGTGTGCAAGGCAATTGAAGACTTGCTCTTTTGCAGGAATTCCGTGACGGCAATCTAAACAAAGGATAATAAGGTTACTCAATCCAATCCAATCCAATCAAACAATCAACAAACATCAAAGCGATCAACAAAGTTCTGCTTTTTGTCGACGGTCATTCCAGCCATCGCAGCGACTGGCGCATCGTCGTCTTGTCCGACAATTGGGGCCTGGAGGTCTTCGCTGTCCGAGTCTGAGTGTTCGCTGGAGGTCATTTGGGACGACTTTCTTTCTTTCTTTCTTCTTCTTTTGTTGGGTTTCAGAAAACTTGTCTCGAAAAAGGAAAACCAAATGTCGAAGGTGCTCAAGAACATCAACATCTTTGTCGGAAAGACGGATCCGGTTGTGAAGCCAGATGCGGCGTACCCGGCCTGGCTCTTTGCCCTCCTCGATTCAAAGCCAAAGACGGAGTGGGCGCCCGAGGAGCAGCTCTCTGTAAAGTACCTGCGCATTCAGAACAGACAACGGATCAAGGCCGTCGCTCTGTCAAAGAAGTAGTCTGTCTGTGACTCGGATTCGTCTGTCTGGGGGCCTTCAGCATACACATCTTTGTTTATACCATTTGCGTGCATCCAGCTGCCATCAAAATAAAAACCCGCGTAATGTATTACAGTAAACGAATGGTGTCAGACAAAGAGAGTGGGGTCCTGGGAATCTTCCTTCGAAATCAAGACTTGTATTTCTCGATTCCAGACTCGCTAATGATGCAAATGTGCTCCATCTCTCGGAAATACTCATTGTAATCCAGTCCATATCCAATCACGAAATAGTCGGGAACGGAGAACCCAAAGTAATCTGGAACGTATCCGTTGCTTCTCTCGGTTCTCTTGAGGAGCATGGAGACAACTCTGACACTAGCTGGCTCGTATTGCTTCAATCGGTTAAGCAGCGCAACCATTCTGTAAGAATCACTTCAGCTTTTGGTATCCTCCAACAATAAGAAACGTACGTGACTCCGGTATCAACGATATCCTCCACAATCAACAAGTGCTTTCCCTTGTACGACTTCAACTCATCCTCCGTCAACGATATTTTAACTTCGCCCGTCGATTCCGTGTTGTGGTATGACTTGACTTTCATAAACTCGTATGAAAACTGTACGGATCCTTGGTCTGGTGTCTTTACTTTGCGAAGTGCGTTCATCAGGTCGGCGTAGAAGACTGAAGCTCTGTTTGTTGTTTTTATATCGATGGTTTAGATGATGGTGTGGCGACACAGCCATGAGGCATACAAGGTACGTACCCTTTGAGGACACAACAGGCTGTGATTGGGCCTTGGTAGTCTTTGGCAATGTCTTGGGCAATCTTTTCGATGCGGTTGATGATGAGACCATGTGGAATCAGAACCTGATGCAGAGTGTCAGACTTTGTACGTTCAACTCATCGACACCGGTACTTACCGACGAGATGTCGTCCTTGTAGTGCTCAGGAATCACAAATGCTTCTTTTGGAAGGAAAGAGTCAATCTCGATTCCAGTAGGTGCCATCTTGGTGTGGTTGGCCTTTTTTTCTTTTTCGTGAAGCCGCTCATGATTGGAAACCTTCTCCACCCTCAAATCATTAATCTTATCTCTTTTACTCTTTATGCTTAGAAGCTCTGTACACCACAAGGTACATTCACTCATCGTATTCTTCAGCTTCATATTTCCGTTTTGCACCTCCAGGTTTAGTTCGCATCCGAATAGCGATTCCCTGTCGAGCAAAACACGCGCTAAGTGGAGTTGGATCTGCGAGTCCTGGAAACGATTTTGGGGAGAATGCTTGGAATACATTACTGTAAAGAGTTGCAAGTGGAGGACTTCCTGTGAACATCCTTTTTTGTATACCGATAATTAGCTTATGGAACCGATACGTGATTTCATAGGGGGAAACTTAACTCGTTCATTTGGTATAAATCAAATTTGAGCCGATAGAACCCACTTGACCGTATCGCCAAGTCGTTATACACGAAAAACTTGCCCTTCACCTTGTTCTGATCGTACAAGTCACAACACTCTGTTACAAGCTGTCCCATGATTATCATGGATTGGATATACCCCGCCGTAGGTGTTATACGATACTTTTCCGTGACAAGTTCCTCTGACGCTTCGCTCGACACTAACCCCTCCCGTCCACAATCTTCTCGATCCAATAACGTACTTGAAAACGCTGGTGCAGCTTTATGAGAATACGATACACATTGTTGAAGATCCCTGCAGTGAGTCATTTGACAATCCTTTACTAAACCGATATAACGGCCCAGAGGATGATTACTAACCTCGACCAGAGAGACGCGAACATTACGAGTGATGAAGAATCTTCGAGGATATCGAGGTTCCCGGTGAGTTTGATCACGGGCGGTGGGAAGATGGGTCTATCGTGTTGTGGGTTTAGCTTACCAACCCATATAAAGAATATCAAAAAACGAACCGTCTATCCATCACGCTGAAGCCACATACTCGAGCCTTTTCAGGTTGTTGGATTATCTCTAGCTTGATGTCTTCGGGAGTGAGTCTCTGTTTATGGGATGTTCGTATATCAAACGCGCCTTATGATTCAAGGGTTCACGGATCATTTCACCTTTGTTGGGCTCTTCGTTGTTGGTGCAAAGACGGGCTTGTTAAAGGTGTCCGTATGGTATGGCTCGTTCATCGCGTGCTGTATGACAGGTTCTCTCTTTGAAACTGGTGTAAAGTATCCGTCGTCAGTGGTCTGTGCCTCTGACTTGTCCGGGCTATCAATCATTGATGGTCTTGCAAGATAGTTGGATGGAGACTCTCTGTGGCCTGACATTTTTGTATTCGGATTCTTGGAATTTCACTCCAAAAGTGACCACGGGTTTTCCTTGTAACCGATTCTAACTCAAAGAAACTCCACGGATGATGATTCATACTTTAGTCGACCCTAGTTATTTCCTTTTTTATATGAAGAGCTATAAATCCCTTCCAAAAAGACATGTCCAACATCTCAGCCACATTTGAGCTTGTCACCAGTTCAATTGGGAGCAAGATCTCAACCGCCTCATCCTCCGCCGAAACCGATGTAACAAGTCTCCGACTCAGGCGGCTAGACGAACTGAAGGCTGCCTACGACGCCCTAATGGAAACCATGCGAGGCGTCGACGAAGACTGCGACGCTGCCATCCGTGGAAAGAGCAATAAGCATCTGATACCTCCGCCACCTCACTTTGTAATTGGCTACTTTTGTTTCTTTTGTTGGTGTTGGACATTGACGTTTTCACTTTTGTTTCCTAGGGTGATATCATGTCTATGCGAGAGACGTCTGTGTCGCTTCCGGATGACTATTCGCCTTTAGAACGGATCTTGTTGACTGCGAATGGAAACGTGCAGAGGATCTTGAGGTATGTGCTGTGTTTTGAAGATGTGGCGGATGATGACAAATGAATAATAGTGCATTCTACAATTCACCTGTCACTGTCAAGATTATCAAAAACGAGCGGACGGTGCCTGAAAAGAATGCGGTGGGAACTACGCCTTCTTCTGGAGCAATTCTTGCGGAATTTGATCGACATGTCGAACTCATTTGTGCGAATCAAGTGCTTTGTACGGCGACAAGTACAGTTACATTGTGGAACCCGGAATACTTGCGCTTAGTGGTGGAGGAAAAGATTGGAATCGGACAGTTGTTCAGATACCTCAACATCTTACCCAACTTTGAGTTATTGCAGGTTGGACGAGATGGAGACTCATTTTGGAGGGTGTATACTCTGAGTTCTGGGAATGATGTCAAGTGTGTATTGAAGGAAGTGTTTCCAGCTGATGTGTTTGAAAGACCATCGTCTGCTGGAAGCCCGCAACGATAAATGTCATCTTTGAGCTTAGAGCTTACTTCAATCGTGTTTTATTCATCTCAATAAACTTAGAGTTATGGGTAGTCCGAAAGAAGTGTCCATGATTCCACTAGAGTTCGTCATGTCTCACAGGCTCGGCCAAATGATCCTTTTCGACATTTTTAGTTTTGTGATTTTTGAGATAAGGACTGTAATAAGATGTGTTGTTAGGTTGCTTGGTTTAGTAACCTTTGGAGAACACAAACCAATCCTTAGCATCGTGAGAATCGTGTTTGCCACCGTGATGAGCGTGACCGCCCTTCTTAAAGTCTTTCTTGAAGTCTGCCAGAAAGGTTTTAAATTTGAGTTCACTGTTCAAGAAGGGAACTCACGAGGACAAGACTTCTCGAGAGGACAATCGGCAGACGGACCATGTTCCTTCACATCCTTGTAATAAGGACACTTTTCTGCGAGAGGGCACTTGGTTCCAGTGAAGTCAACCTTTTCACCATTTTTGATAGCCTGAAGGGAAATCATAAGAATACAACGAAACCTCAATAAACTCTTACTTCGTAATAAGGGCACTTTTCCTTGAGTGGACATCCTCCTTCATGTTGAAGCATATCCGCAACGTCTCCGTCTTTGGCGTGCTCATTGTAATATGGACATCCGCCTTTCTTCAAAGGACAACCACTTCCGTCATGCGCTGCGTGGTGCTCGGTCGCGTACGGACATTTTCCCTTGAGTGGGCACTTGGCTACCGGTTCCTCATCATCGTCACGTTTCTCGGCGGCTTGTTTCGCACGGTATGGACACTCTTTAACAGTTTCGCCATCCTCGCCAGATTTTGCCGTTGCATCCTTGTTGAAGTGAGGACACTTTTTGGCAAGTGGGCAGCCACTTTCTCCGCCATGTTCTTTCGCCTCCTTGTAGTATGGGCACTTTTCAGCAAGTGGACAACCGTTTCCGCTCAAATCGACTTGCTTTCCACTCTTCACATCCTATATCAAACACTGAGAGCTAGTACATTTTACCAATAGAAACGTCACTCACGTCGTAGTAAGGACAGCCACCCTTCTTGAGTGGACAACCTTCCTCCTCATGCAATAAATCTTCAGCACTCGCATCATCAGCATGTTTCTTGTAGTATGGACAGCCTCCTTCCTTCAATGGACATCCTTCGCCGTGTTTGACGTGATGTTTGTCAGCATATGGACATTTGCCTTTCATTGGGCAAGACGGCTTCTCGGCATCATCTTGACGCGTTTTGTGGGATTTCAAGTAAGGGCTATCAGGATTATTAGCAGAATACTTAGGGTAATGATAGATGTGAGCAAACATACCAGTCTTTTGCAGCATGCGAATCACCAGAACCACCATGGTGAGGGTGACGTTCGTTTTTAAAATCCTTTTTGAAGTCTATGTCGAGTCTCAATATGTAGCGACGAATGGTTGGGAAAGTGACTTACGTGGACTGTGTCATCAAGTGTCGAGTTGAATGAGATAGGTAGGAAAGGTAAGATGGACGATTTGAGCAGGCTATAAGATAATATGACGCACCATGACTTTTCAAGTGGGCAATCAAGGGAATCGCCATGAGACTTGATGGTTTTGTAGTATGGACTATTTGAGGCATTAGAAACGGCTAATTCCTCGAATGTAGAATATCATTGGAGTAAATTCATTGCTTGCAGATTGCAGTTTGTGGAAACTCACCACTTGTCTTTCAAGGGGCATGCGTTGCCTGATAAATCCACCTTCTTACCATCCTTCAAGTCCTTCGATAATAAATTACGACATTAACACTCAGAACACGGCTGAAGTTCAATTGAACCTGGTAGAAAGGGCATTTCCCATCCAGAGGACACTTTCCATCCTGCTCCGTCAAGTAGTCAGCCAATGACTTATCCTTTGCGTGGTGATCGTAGTAGGGACATCCAGCCTTTTTGAGGGGGCACTCAGCATCGTCACCGTGCTTCGTTGGCGAGTATTTGACGTAACTATTGAAGGGGGAGGAGGGATCAGCAATGGCGATCGAATCAACCAATCGACAGCAGACGAGTGACTCACGGACACTTTTCCTTCAATGGACAATTCGCGAGAACTGTCACGGCGATGACCAAGCACACAAAGAGAAGCGATGGAAGGCGCATTGGACAAAAGTTGGGCGCCAAAAAGAAGAACTGAAAAAAAGTAACTTGAATGCTTGGCTCTCTTGTTCTTGTTCTTGTTCTTTTCCGGGCTTCGTTTGTTGTTGGAAAGAGTCAGCGACCTGGTTTGTTGATTTAGATTAGAATAGGATTAGACTGATTCGTTGTTGGCAGTTGTTCTGTGGCATGGTGTGTTCCTACCTTGGTGCCAAATCAATCCGCTGAATCATTAATCATAAAAGGAATGGGCGACTCGTGCTGCAATCCAGACTCAATGGGCTATATCGCGGATCTCATCGGGACTGCTCTGCCAGGAACGTTTGTCCACTCTGTCCAACTCGGCTCAACCGAGGACCAGGACAAGAATGCAGGATTCTTTGGAATCCTTATGAACCAGGTGGCTGAAACATGCGAAAAGTTGAAGGCGGTGCCTGAATTGCAGAATGGATTCAATGGGATTGGGTTTTCACAGGGTGGACTATTTCTAAGAGCTTACGTGGAGACGTGTTCGGATGGACCGAAAGTACATAATTTGATTACTTATGGAAGTCCACATATGGGTTTGTGGTTGTAATACTCGAGGGACCTGTTCTGATTGAATTTGGACCGTCTGTGTACAGGTGTTGGCGATGCACCCAACTGCCAGGACAAATCCGATACCAACTGTTCCATCATGCGAAGCCTCATAAAAAGTGGTGCTTACTTGTCGTGGGTTCAAAATCGTGTTGTTCAGGCACAATACTTCAAGGCAAGGCGACTTGTCGAACTCAACCGTCAAATCTAATGAAGATTCTAGGATCCAAAGAACTACGAAACTTACCTGGAAAAGAGCCTCTTTTTACCGTTCATTAACAACGAAGTCACGGATACAAAGCGGGAGGAATACAAAGCAAACTTGAAGGCCCTCAATAAGCTGGTCCTTATTCGATTCAGTGAAGATACCATGGTCATTCCCAGCGAGACTTCCGTAAGTTGATTTCTTGCTTTGTTTTTGATTGGCTCATTCCGTCCGAAAAGTGGTTTGGTTTCTTTGATGAAGAACTCAATGTCGTACCTATGGAACAACAACCACTCTATATCGAAGATTGGATTGGTCTTCGATGGTTAGATGAGAACGGACGCGTCGATAAAATCCTACAGGAAGGGGGGCACGTAAGTTCATTGCATTGGTTTTAGAGTCTCTGTATGACACTTTATGACAGATGAAAATCGACGAAGATATGTTTGTGAACCAGATTATTCCAACGTACTTGGCGAACTTGGTATCAAGTGATTCAGGAAGGCTCTTGCTTCAGGATTAAATCCCACTGCTTCACCTCCGTTTATAAACTCTCTGAAAATATATTGATTTTATAATACAATTGATTTGCGATGTCGCCGCGATGTTGGCGCGTCAGGAATCGTCATTTTGAGATTGTCTCGGTTTTCGAGGATGGCCTGATTTTGCAAAAACGTTTGTTCAAACCATCACTATGCTCAACGTCACTCTTCCGGGAAACGATTTGAAGCCAATCATCCCCGATGGCTACACACCCAATGCTTTTGAGCTCGCGTGGTTCTCCCTGTTTCAAGGAACAATGAACCCAAGTCTGAAGCTTGCCCTTATCCTCTTTGCATGGCACGAGTTCATCTTCTACGGCCGATACTTCCCTTACGCTGTTCTTGATTACATTCCCTCGTTCAAGAAGTACCGGATTCAGGTGTGTTGTCTGACGCTTTTTATCGTCGCATGAGTTCAAAACGTACTAATTTGACATCTTATGCTCCAATGTGACCTACTAGCCAGACAAGATGGTCTCCGCATCAACACTCCGCAAGGTTCTGACACACGTTACACTCTCCCAGCTGTTTCTCCAACTCCCAATGATGTGCATCTTCAAACCAATTACTGAGACGCTCGGAATGAAGTTCCTTGAAGCTCCATTCCCTTCCGTAGCCCTCATCATTGCTCAGCTTGTTTTCTTTGTCTTTGCAGAGGACACGTATCACTACTGGGGACACCGTGCGCTTCACTGGGGTGTTCTTTACAAATGGATTCACAAGCAACACCACTTGTACACTGCTCCATTTGGTGTTGCTGCGGAGTATGCTTCCGTTACAGAGACGATTGTGTTGGGAATTGGGTTCTTTGTTGGACCTTTGATTTGGTCTCTCTCTACGATGGGACAATGGGTGGAAGGAAAGAGCTGTACTGAGGGTGCATTGCAATGGTTGTTGGGTGGATGTGGAGGACACTATGAAAGCAGCCAGTACTCTTTGCATGTTATCACTGTGTTTGCCTGGTTGGCTGTTCGATTGATCTTGACGGTTGACAACCACTGTGGTTACGAATTCCCATGGTCTATTCGTCACTATATCCCAATGTGGGCTGGCGCTGACTTCCATGATTACCATCACGAAAAGTTTATTGGAAACTACGGATCTACTTTCCGTCATTGGGACTGGCTCTGTGGTACTGTTTCTGCTGGATATGTGAAGAAGGAGATTGCCAGAAAGGCCAATTTGAAGGCTGGAAAGACAAAGGCTGAGTAGAGCTGGTTATTCTTCTCCTTTTTTCAGTTCTTTCTCTAAATTCGACCATGTAATCGAAATAAAGTATTCATAAAGTTAAGTAATTGCCCTTTCTTTCGGTAAGTTGGACATGGACATTCAATTGATAAAAACACCAATGCCCACCAGAGACGACGATCTTGCAACACTCAAACTGGCGCCACACCAACGCGCTCAAGAAGGCGTACCACCGCGAGTCGCTGCAGTGCCATCCGGACAAAGGCGGAACAAAAGAAGCGTTCCAGAAACTGACGAGTGCCCACGAGCGACTTCAGGCCGGACCGACAGCCTACATCCCAAAGCCACAGCCGCGCCCTTCTTCATCAACTGCGGCGCCTGCGCAGAACTTGCACAATCCATTCGATGGCGACAATGAAGACTTCAGTTTCCACTCTGATTACAACTGGTCCTTTGACTTTGAAGACTTCTTTGACTTCTTCAGAACAAACACTTCCTTCAGCTCGTTCAATAAATGGTACTTGGATCCAAAGCTGCGGGCAAAGAAACGGAAGGAGGATGCAAAGAAGGGCATTGATTACAGAGATCGAGTCGGGAAACCAAGTCACCTTCAATGCGATACATGTGGAGTGAGGGATGGAATCGTAAAAAGTGTGGCATTGAAGGAGGGGGTCAACTGGAATCAATATATCGCTCACCCACTCAAACGAAAAACGTGTTGGAACTGCAAGACTACTCACAAATCCGTCATGACTATGAATCAAGCTCAACGAGATAAGAGGTTCAAGAACCTGCCGGATTCTTTCTTTATGAACTTGAAACGGAAAGAGAAATTCTTCTCGGCTCGGCCAGTTGCAAAGTCTCTGGGAAGACCTACTCGTCAAAGTGATTACTATTGGGTGGCTGATTTTCCCGTCGCTGCTATCGCGTCAGCTCCTCCAACTCCAAGCTCTGAAAGGTCGAATGCAAATACTCCCCTGAAGAACAAGGGACCTACGACAGTCATGCCTCCAACTCCGACAAAATCACCGAAAGCGCCGAAACAAATTAAATCTGATAGTACCGTCAAACGTGAAGTGAAACTTGAAATCAAGCGAGACGTGAAAACGGAGGTGGGGAGTAATATTAGCATTAACAGGGACGTGAAGCTAGAAGCAAAGCAAGAATCTTTGAAAAGCCCCGTCAAAGCGGAAGTCAAGACAGAATTGCCCATCATTCGCGAAACCAAGAACTCATATGTACCAGTTGTAGACTTGACCACTGATCAGAAGGCTATTCCCCGTATTTCAAAGCGTACAATTACACGGCCAATTGTTGATTTGACCGCCGATTCCGATGAAGAACCACCCACTCAAAAGAAACCAAAATTGGAATACAATTGGGATGAAGAAGCATACGATTTACGATCCGATAGCGACTAGTATACTATACACAGCTTAATATCCGAAATAAATAACTAGTTTTTCAGCTTCAATACTTCTCGAAGTTTTCCAAATATAACTATCAAGAATGCCCCGCCTTCAACCTGAGCCCAACATTGACGATATTTTATCAGAGCCCATATTCAAGGACGATGACCTCAATTTCACCGAGGAGAATGAACGCGAGGCAGACGAGGTTTCCTTGGCACCCTCAAAACCTCCATCACAACCCACTTCTCCAAATGCAAAACGACGAAACTCAAAGTCTGCTTCCAGAAAGTCAGATACCTCTAGTAGTCCAAAACGGACATCAAAAACTAAGCCCTCCATTGAGAGCGAAGAAGAAGACGAAGCCCCCCTGTCAAGCCGTGCATCCCCATACCTCGGTGCACCCTCTCCCGCCCCATCCATGCTCTTAATTCCAGGAAACAACGACGCCTGTCCAGACTGTCAGTCCCTGGGCTATACACACCCCAACAACAGATATTCCTGTCGAACCGCCCGCTGCTCAACCTGTGTCACGTGCAAACTCTGCAGGGGAAGCGGGTTCCTACCTAAAGTAGCGAAACCAAGCTTCAGTTTGTTTTCTCTTGCAAAGGCTGGCAGTGCGAGCGCGACGGGGAGTAGTATCAATATGGCTGCGTTTATGGCGCATCAGGTTCCGTTGCCGAAACGCGGGGTTATTAGTTCGGTTGGAGCTGCACGGGAGATGTCGGCGTCAAAGTCTGCGAAGAGTAAGGAATTGGAGGTGGAGCAGAGGGAGGGGATGGTTGGTGCGGTTTCTGCCGATATTGATCAGGGAATGGGGACAAGCGCAAGTTGCATGTCTGAGAATAGGCCGTATTCAGATTTTTTAGGGTTTCAACAAGGGCAGAATTTGTTTGGAGACGCAGATGGTGTTGAAGGGCTTAGTGGATCCAGTATGATGTTGCCTGGGGTTGGAACCAGTGCTCCTATCTCTCGTATTGCTTCTGGACTTCCTGAAGCAATCGCTGAAGGTGAGTTTCAATGTGTAACGTTCGTCCTTGACTGTTTGTTTATTTTTTCGATAGAGGAAGAAGATGATCATACACCGCTGTCAAACCTGCCAAAGAGTCACGCACCACTATCAAAACGCACAAGTGAAACTAAATACGCACTTGGATCGGATTTGGAGCTGCATGATGGCGAGGAAGGAAAATATTCTTATGCCCAACCAGGAACTCTTCTACACATCCTTCCATCCGTACTTGAAGCCGACAAAAACAAACGTCCCTTGGACAACCGATATGGTACAGGGCCACTTATTTCTCTCGATGTTCAAAGGAAAGCGCAAGAGGACCACTTGAAAATCTGCAACTCTTTAGCATACAAACAAATGATTAAAGCCCAGGAAGAACAAGCGGCATTGAATGCACAGAAAGAACGGGAGGGAATGACTCGGGCTCCTTGTGATAAATGCAGTGGTATGTAATGACATACGAAATTATTGGCATTAATCGGATTATTCTTTTACAGGTAAAGGATTCTCACACCCAATCGACGGTCTCAAGATCCACGACAAAGGGCCGAACGTTGAATGCAAGTTTTGCAGAACATGCTCCAACTGTTACGGAACTGGTCTCTACATTGGTAAAACCTCGTGCCTCGATTGCCAGTCGCTTGGATATATCCATCCCAACGAGCCGTACTCTTGCAGAAATACTGGTGGGCCCTGTCCAACGTGTATTCCTTGCAAAACCTGCCAAGGAACTGGTCTACATCAAAAAACAGGTGCAACCCCACGCCTCTCGCTCGTTAGTCTCACAGCTTCAATGGCTTCCATCTCGCGCAAAAACAGTTTCGGAAGAAGTGGAAGTACAGTCAACTTCAAAGGATCTGGAAGTGGGAAAGTCGTCATCAGCTCGCCATCCGACTTTCGTAAGCTTGCAAGCAAGCAAATGGCGATTACCCCAAGTGAGTCGAGAATGTTTCATCAGAATAGTGCTGTGAACCCAGGCGATGCGTTGGAGCCCTCTGTTAGTGGGATTCTTCGTGATGTTGCTCATGCATTGGAAGAAGGTGTTGTCAAGATTCCTAGTTCGATTTTGGCTGTTCCGAGTCCAAATAGTGGTCGAAGCTTGAGAAATTCTGTGCAAGGAAACAAGATGTTCTTGGATGATAACGAGAACATTGCGAGAACGGTGACTGCGAGTGCAAGCTCGGTGAACGAGGAGGACAGTGATGATGAAGAGCGATGTGTTGATAGCGATGGAGCTTTGGCGAAAGCATTACAAGGGAATGTGAAGCTGGAAGGGTCTCAAGACACTTTACCAGAAGACTTGAAATTGGTGTTGGAAGCACCCATTATCGGTTAATTCTTTAGTTTAGTATACACTATATAGTTTATTTCGAGTAAATTCTTCTATGGCATAGGTGTTGAGGATTGAGGATAGAAATTTAACAGGACGCGGTGGTTCCGACTTGGACCCAGACCAAAGTACCAGCGGCTCCATAGCTGCAAATGAGAGAGTTGTTGCAAGCCCATCCACCATAGTTTGTGCACGCTGCACCTGCAGTGTATCCACCGGAGGCAGCTGTGGTGGTCTTAACTGCAGCAGTCGTAGTGGTCTTCTTGGCAGTGGTGGTGGTCTTGACGACGACAGCAGTAGTGGTAGTCTTTGGAATGATTGCAGTGGTAGTTGTCTTGACAATAACGGCGGTGGTGGTAGTTTGAACTGGGGCGGCTGTGGTGGTGGTAACTGGAGAAATTGCTGTTGTGGATGTAACTGGAATAGGAGAGGTTGATGGCAAGTTACCCTGGCAACGTGTCTGGCCTGGAAGCAACTGAGCACAGAGCTTTTGCGAAACAGAGTTCACGTCAATGTTGGCAGCAGAGTCGGCAGCCTTGTACATTTCCCAGTAGAATCCTCCAGGGTAGTTAGACTGAGTGTTGGTCTGCAAGATTTAATCCACCGGCATTGGCACCTTGAGTCATAAACTGAGTCAAGCTTGGCATAATCGTGTATGAGTTGTACCACAAGCCTTTTAAGTTTCCACCCCACCAGGTCTCACCGGAAGCTCCGACAGCGGCAGCTGCAGTGGAAAGTTTGAGAGTTGGATAGATAGCAGCAATGCTCAATTGGAAGTCACGAACAATCGCAGAGTACTTGTAGACTGTTTGCCACAAAGTGCAACCATTGGACGCGTTACAATCAGAAGAACCAACTTTGAAAGTGTCTGCATGCCAGACTATAACGAAAATAGTTATATGGAAGTCTATGATGAGGATAGGAACACATACATTCTTCGTAATCCAAGTCGATTCCTACCAATCCAAGATCTTTCGCTAAGTACACCAAGTCTTGGTACGGGTCGCGCTTTTTGGTTGCAAAATCGGCTCTACCAACAACAATTTGAGCCTTTCCAGTAGCAGGATCAGTCCAATTCTGTCCGCCATAAATTTGTGGATGCCAAACGACGGCAGGAGAATTTGCCTTATTTTGGGCGGCAACAACGTCTGCGGTGGCTTGAGTCCAAATAGACGACCAAGATGGCTCCGGGAAGACAGCGAAGGAATCGGCTCCAGAGTTTCCGTTTGAAGGTGGCTCACAGGCGTAACACCATTGATTGGCTTCAACACAGTTATCGATGTTACCGTTTCCATACTGCTTGATAATGTCTGCATTCGCTCCACCATATGGTGCCACAGAGTATCTCAAGTAAGTGTATGGCCAGCAGTTGTAGTCCCAACCACCCTATTCCCAAAAACCCTTCATTAATAATCAGAGTTTAGCACCTAATATTCTCACCATCGACAAGTAAACATCAACGCCAGCAGCCTGAATCTTGGAAACAGCATCCTTGACTGCAGCAAACCCGTAATCCCCAGAATTGGCATAATTGAATCCAGTTCCAACCAACGTATTGGATCCAGGCTCATAATACATGTCTGGTCGAACGAAGGAGAGAGTAACGCGGTTTACCGGCATGGTAGATGCTTGGGCAACAACTTGAGCAAGCTTGGTGGGTCCATCCTTGGGATCAATCAAGAGGTAAGCACCAACCACGTTTCCGTTAGCTATGCAATTAATAGTTAGACACGTTATTGGGATCAGTTAAAGGGCGTACCGGCTCTTTCCCTGAGTGGTGCAGCGAGGACAACCGAGGCAGCAGCGAGAACGAGTGGAAGGATCATAGCGTGGATTAAATGGGTGACTGAATTGGACGGAAAGCAGCGAAGCATTTATAGCAGTGGCACTTGATCACGTGGCGAACGGATGGTGATGGTCACGTTCGTGTCATGCAAATGGTTGTGACTTGAAGCTTTCCATCAGCTTCCAAAAATGCGATCAATCTCTTCTTTCATTTCTGTTGGCGTAAACGAGTGTTATGAGGAGATATATTTCAGAGAGGTGGAATCTTTGTTTGCGATTTTCACAAATGAAAATCTCTAAGGAAACAGATTCAAAATGGCATCGACACTTGAAGGCGGAGAATCAACTCAAGCGATAACGTCGAAAGTTGGGCAGGACGATGATTTACCTCTGTCACAGATTCTGTGTGCAAGGAAGACTGCAGAAGACTCCGATGACGACGACAAGCCATTATCGATCGTATTACTTCAATCCCGAACATCTCTTGACTCCATTTCAAAGGTATCGACAACTCGAACTTCTTACAGTGTCCAGTCTTTTGCAGCTACATCACAAAGGACCAGCCAAGTCGTCAACAACCAACAGCAACTTGATGTTATCACGCCTGAAATTCCGACGTCTTCATTCTCTTCTTACCGCGTCTCGAAAACACTTGATGTGGCTGCTATACCAGCAGCAATTTCAGAAGTCGGTGAAGAACCAGAAGTTCCTGGATCTGAGCTCAGACGATCAGCCAGCTTTACAAAACGACGAAGCAGAGCACAAAGCGCGTCTTCCAACCTACAAACGACAACCACTCCTTCTGTCGTGCTCTCCAGAAATGAGAAAGCCAACGCCAACGCGATAGTTGATGGCCTAGATGACGCGACAAAGAAACTTGCTCATGCGACTGCAGAATTGGTCTTGAATCGCTTGGAGCCTTTCATAACTGAAACTACAAGCCGGCTTGCAAGCTTGCAATATTCATTGAGTCAGTTGGATCAACCACCACAGCAGCAACATAATATAAAGCAATCCTTACGCGTATCGACTGGTGGATCAGGCGGAGCAACTCCATATGTTCGAAACAGTTATAGCAAGCACGAAAGGACTCGCGAATCAGACCTTAAAGATCGTCGATCTTCAACAGCATTTATTGCACCAAAGTTTGAAGACTATGTTCCAAAACTGAGAGCTTCAGAAACTGAAGCTGTTCATAACGAGTTGAATCCGCTCCTAGTCAAGAAACTTGGTGCCGCACCGAAGGTTGGAACTGTAAAGTCTCGCGTGGAAGAATTTAAGAAACGTGGCGGAGAAGAAGTAATCAATGAGACATCCAGTGAGAAGCCAGGTTTGTTGTTGACCAGACGGACAGTCGTGGAAAAAGTTAACTGACGAACATCACCAGCTCCTGTCCCTCAAAGAGGACTTCATCCGTCAAAAGAGAAAACACAGTCGCAAGACATCAATTAAGCGCGAAAAGGAAGTCAGTACAGTTATAGTAAATGGGAAGCAGCGTTCAAGCTGTCTTCGATGTGAAGGAAAGGGAAATGTTGAAGGATTGGCTTGTTCACAGTGTGTTGGAACGGGTGTGCAAATGGAAGGGGACTCTTGTACACAATGTCACTCACTTGGATTTGTACATCCAGGCGACCCGTACTCTTGCCGAAACGCGATGCAAGGCGCGTGCGTGAGTTGTGTGACGTGTTCGGATTGTAATGGCTTAGGGGTGTCAAGAACAGAAAAGGTTCAGCAGAGAAGGTAATCGATTCGCAGGAGACAGTGGCTGTGGCAGGAACAGTTTAATAAGTTTTATTGATCAGAAAACGAGTAAAGAGTGAACTTGGCTTATTGCATTGTGAACGAATCGAGTCACGTCGAAGGTCTCTCACTCAAACAAAGGTTTCCAAGTCGCTCCGACGGCCGCCGTCATTTCTTTCCGCGTCCACGTTGGATTCTGGGCCTTGATGAGCGGCAAGTCTCTCTGGGTTGATTGGATGCTTGGCTCAGCTCGGGCTTCTCAAATAACGGGTCAGTTGATATCTTCATGTAAACTAACTGTTTCCAGGCACTGGGCGAACACGGAGTCTTGGCCTTCTTCGAAATGGTTTGCTCGGCGGTTGATTGCGTCTTTGAACGAGAGACGTGGTTTTCGGATGAGTTTCTTCGTCCTTTCCTTGGCTCGAATTTTGATTATGCATGGTGTCTGAATTTGAACAACGTCCGATAATATTGATCGCTTAACTCATTCAACCTTTTTCATTTGTCGTCGGAATATATTCTACAAGGTCGTTTAATTGTACTCACACCTATAGATAGAGTGCTTTAACTTTGTTTGCGAATTAGCAATATCCCCATCGTACAGTCCCATTAAAAATATGCATCACAAGCTCTCCATGTTATGGATCCATCATCCATCATTGAACGTTGGTCTCTTGATTGGAACTCCTTGTTCCAAAAAGCAATAACTTAGGTCAGACGTGGCCGGCATAATTGAAGGCCCAGGCCTATAAACAGTGATTTCATCTCCCATAATTGATCCAATTGGTCCAGACCGTCTGCATAATTTAGACACAAAATGTCAGTTCAACCCTGCCAAGGATGACAACAGTCACAAGAATGGTACTTACTCGGTTCTGATATCATACATTTCGTACTTCAGGCGGAATGTCCCTGGCATTCGTAAGCATATATTGGGAAATACGAAATAAACGCCTTCGACGCCAACTGTGTCTTTGAGAATTTGAGCTTCGACAATGTCTTGGCCGACAATGTTACTGTTTGTTTCTGGTGGAGGGAGAACGTGGTAGAGGTGTGGGGTATCTGAAGTCGCAGTGGCAGAAATGGTGGGTAGAGAGTCTGGATTCAAAAGATCCATGAGAGAGCTACCAGGAGTTGGTAGCGTGGATTTCTTTGGTATATATTCATAAGTAGCGGGCCCTTTTGTTACATTCGTGCGGCCATCGCTAATTGACAAGATTTCAGGTTTCACTTTCAATGTAAGCCAGCTTACTTCGTCCACAACGTCGAACGACAGACATAATAACCAGCTTTATCAAAAGGGCATCCATGCAGCTTTATTCTACGATGGTGATGAGTGACATGACGAACCATGACAAAGAAGCAGTATACTCCGCATGCTTACACTCACATTGGTACATTCTTGACTGGCCTATATTCCTTCCTATCGCTTCCATAGGATTGCCTTGCGACGGTAGGTTGTTGAATGATCTCCATGGTTGGGGGCATCCCCTGTTTGTGATTGAGTCTAAGATCACCTTTGAAGGCGAATGCAACACAAATCATTCAATACAAAATTAATCATACCAATATTAATGAATCGGCTGTTTCCTTGCTATCGTCTTGTCCTGCCTTTCCATCCGAAAACACTGGAGGCGCCTTCAATATACAGTCCGACATTTGACGTTGGACCCAACAGTGTACAAATAAGAGAAGACTATATGATCAGTAATGAGTCGGGGCCAGATACGAGCCGCAGACCCCAGGATGAACCAAAGCTGAGCAGGATAAAATCTTGTTAGACACACAAAAGCCAACTGTCGGGGAGGCTACCACGCAAAGCAAAGCCTGTCCTATCAACAAATGCCTTTAATAATAAATGATCAGGGCATCGGTCATGCCATATATACAAATAAGATACAGATACGCACAGGTGCGAAAATAAACAAAATGATACAGAGTCCAAGTAGAAGTGCAAGTTAAAGAGCACGTATCACTCTCACTATAACTGAGTAAGCTTTATCCAGAACCCTGAAACGAGATTCTAATGGGTACATCCTGTCGAGCAAAGCACTTGCTTAATTCCGTCGTGTCCGGCATTCCAGGAAAATGATTCGTACGAAACACTTCAATTTCATCACTCTTTGCAGAGCAAACGGCAGGTCCAGGGCTATGTTCGAATTAGTTAGTCAAAAGTGAAGCATATGCAACCAACTCTCAAAAATTACCGGCGAACATCAAACACATCGAAATGGAGTCGAAATTTCCCTGTACATCTCACGCAAAGGTCAGAAAATACAAAGAATATTCCCTCATTTCCCTCTACGTCAGTCAGGACTTGGGCAAGCTCGAGGTCTTGGCCGATAAGATTGTATGACAAATTGTAGTTGGGTGAAGGAACTATTTTGCAGACTGTTCGTGGTTCCAAAGTTTTTGAAGATGAAGCGGGGGATGGTGGTAGGTCTGGATTGCTGAGTTCGTCGGAATGAAAATTGGAGTGACTAGGGATTGGTGGTGATCGGATTGCTGGTGACAGGAGAGTATACTCTGATACGGGGATATGTAGAAAGGGCGGATTCTTGTTGCTCATGTTACGTTTGTCGTCGCTATTTGAAGTGGGTTAGGTGCTTTACTTTGTGATTTGGACCATCGTTGGCGAATCCATACCTGCTCCACAGCGTCGGTCGGCAAATGAAATATCCTGCTTCTTGAAACGAGCACCCACTTAGCTTTAGGCTGTAGTTTTTGAATAAGTTGGCTTGGCTAACCTCCGACAATACTAACATCGGCACATTCTTCATTGGACGCCATTGACTACCGCTTCCATATGACTGCCGTATAGCGTGCGGCTGCTGCAGAAGCTCTAGAGACATAGTGCCGGTGGTCTACCAAAGGTAGTGTCAGTAACAATCAAATAGAGCCGCATGCAGGATGACTGAGACCCCAGATCTCCACTCCATGAATCTTAGGCATACCAGAGAAGAAACTGTCCTATCTAAGAGCGGAGCGTCTGTTTGGGTGAACTTGTCGGTGTGTGGGGGCAGTCGGGCCTCCATATTCGAGTTGCTTTGCTTTAGGTCTATAAGGATCACTTTTTTCTGTGTTGGGCTGAGCCTCAGTGGAGCAGGGGCGTAGAAGTAGAAAAGCGACTTATGATCGCAGATTCAGAGTGCCACAGTATCTCTTGAGGCTGGACGAGTAATTTTTATCGACTTGTTATGAGAATTGAGAAAATCCCGCACCAAAGACAACGAGCAAAGGATTTGCAGCTTGACAGAACTGTGCCTTTATTACAGCTTATATTTTATTCGGCACTCTGACTAAGTAAGAACCATTGGCTTTTGACAAGATGCTTTAAATGGAAGTCAATGTCTAGCTGGAGAGTAAGAGTGACTGCGCTACAAGGTGTCCAATTTTGACTTCAATACGCAGCTTTGAGGAGTTCTTAAGTATCATACATGTGAGGCTATTACTCCAATTCAAATTTTTGGTTTCTGAAAACAATCAAAGTCAGGATCAGACTCCAGTAAGCCACTCACCAAATACCTCCGATTTGACCAGATGAGCCAGAGGAAAACGATTCTCGTAACATTCTGCTGTTGCTGCATGAACGCACTGTTTCAGTCGGCAGTCCCTACTCGTTTCTAATGAACTTGTCAACACAACAAGCCCCAGAATGGATGTGGATAAATCAATTCTACAAACATAGAATCAGATGGATTAATTTCGATCTGTTGATAATTTGTTGTTTCCAACCTTCGATTCGGTTTCGACAAGAACCATTAAATACATGACCATAAAACAACACAAGTAATGCTTGGTGAATACTCAGGACCGCGAATCTTTAAATCAAATCACCAGCGCATTGGTAAATTGCTGGATCAATTCGACTGTTATTCTGGCTGTGTCGTTTATTGAATTAAAATTTGAGATTGAAGTTCCAAATTGTTCTTAAGTGAGCCACGGCCGACATAGTCATTATACGGCCGAGGGTCTTTTCAGCGCTGGAATAGAGTTATATGTCTTCTAATTGATATATTATAACCTTACTTTTACATCGACAACTTATATCCATGGATATCACAGATTTGGCTTCTAATGCGCCATTAAGTAGAAGTACCCAAGTATGAATCGATTCTTGGGAACGTTTTGGAGAAAGTACTGTGAACGACAAACATTGGATACATCCGCATAAGGATAAGCCCTAATACAGCAGTAAACTGAACGTCCTTGTATTCATTTACTCGTAATAGATAATAGAAAATATGGTGAGAGGACGTCGCGGGACCTGGACTTTGTTCTTCACGAGTTGACGAGAGAGCCGACAATTCAAAAGTCAAACTGTCGTTCTTGGCTAAGACTTTTGTTTTTATGACTCTGCATTGAAAAGTGTTGGGTTCAAGTGCCGGAGCCAGGGACAAGACAAATATGCTGAGCTCGCCGTTGCAAAGCTTCTTCCATAGACAATTGAACAGATATTATCTTCAGTAGATTGAAAGCAACAAAGGTCGTGGCGCAATCGGATGGTTGTGAGCAAAGGATTGTCCATTATGATTGTCACATCGAACAACAAAAACGAAGACTCTGTTTTCCGTTAGCTGCTCTTTCTCATCCCGAACATTGTGGATTATTGCGCCTCTTTGTTTGGAACTAGTCATTGATTATCTTCACACTCTTCCATCTCCAGTTTCCCTCCCACGTTAATTTTGAACTCATCTGATGTCCCTTTTCTCTTAAAATTCACCTCTATTTGTCGAAAAGCCAGTTAATTCGAATCTGATCATGTTTGGGTGTTGAAGAAGAGATTGTTTGAGGAAGATGCGGAATGATACACTTTTTAGGGGACGATTGAGACGCTAATGACGAAAAACAAGGGCAAATTTCTTCGCCTAGAGAAAATGAACTATCCATATTGAGATGTGGCTGTAACTGTAAACTTGGGCTTTGATATACCTCGATTCAAATAAAGTTTAAGGAAAGTTTATGAAGTGATCAGTACTCTCATGTTTCTGGCTTTAAATTATCGAAAGATGGCACGAAGAGAAGTGAGGTCAGATATCCAGTTGTTGATTTGTCACCTGCGAGATTTCAGGCCGGACAGCTGTTTGGAATGAATACCATGACTAACCGACAACTGTAGTTGATAAGTCAACATTATATGAAGTGTCGGTCCTTTTGTGCAACGTTCCGAGTGTTTTGTCGAACAGTGGGAAGGCTGGACCTGTTGGAAATCCTACGTAAAAAATCAGATTGCCGCCTCAACGGTGCTTCCAGCCATGTTGCTATCAAGTCTATTAGAGGCATCGACATCGCTAGAACAATCGAGTGAGGAGGGAGCTGAAGGGGGTGAGGATGTGAGGGCTAACATTGAGGTGAGGCCACCGAGACCTTTACGCCCCAGCTGAACTTACATCTCTGACTCTCTCTTGCAGAGAATCGATTCCAATGACACTCTTCAAGGAGCGTCTAATGTAGCCGGAGCCTCGTCAGGTCCTATTGAGGCAGCTAGTGAGGTGCGGAGCCCACCGTCCAACGTTGGAAAATTCTCCAACCAAACCCGAAACGCGGGAGCCGGCATTCAGCTCGACATCATTCAACAGCCGCAGAGAGCTCGTATCTGTGGTCTCTCTGTTGCGGATCGGCGGAGTATTCATCCACCTCCTGTGTGAGTGCGACAACTTGAATGCTTATCAAGCAGCTGTGATGCTGACATAATCATAGAATTAAAATCGATGGACTTGGTACAGCAGAAGCATGTAAACACATTCTCTTCGCATCGCTCTGGTCAAAGTAAGAAATCACGTTTATGTTCCAACTTCCAATTCAAGCTAACACATGGTCTTTGGAAACTCACTTTAATAGAGATCTTCAACAAAATCTCTCTCACGCTATCAAGTCGATTGAGGGACCGTCTCTTCTTTACACAGCTGTTGCTGCCGATTCTGGTTTGGATAATACTGCAAGAATCCCGGATCCAGCGTTGACCTACGCCGTATCTCCAAGCGAAGCTTATCAAAACTCTCAGATGCTTACTGGTCAACTAGTGGCGATTTGTTCACCCTTGGTGGATACGGACAAGTCTCGAGGCCTGTTTTTCGTATTTCACGATCTCGCTGTACGATCCTCTGGGTTTTATAAACTCAAATTCGATCTATATCTTATGTGGGTCAGCGTTGTGTGGTGATTTTATATTTATAGTTGCTTATGGAAGTACTTAGGTCTGAGACTGCAAAGACAGCACCAATTGCTACTGTCGTCAGCGAAGTATTTCAAGTATTTTCGCCAAAGACGTATCCGGGAATCACGAAAACTACAGCTCTGAGTAACTGCTTTGCTCGTCAAGGTGTGAAATTGAGACTCAGGCCCTCACAGGCCGAGAAAAAGAAACCTGGCGAGAGGACTATTGAAGATGATGATATTGATGAAGATGAAGAAGAGTACGATTGATGGATGTACAAATAATATTATTCGTATTTATTCAGAAAAATTCAATGAATCAGAGCCTGATTTTGTACAAAAAGAGTTCTCGCAAATGCATACACGCACAATATCATTGATGAACCATGCGGTGTTGTTGATGAGACACCAAAGAATCTCACCGTTGGAATTGTCAAGGTCTTTGACACCCACCAACCGCATGCGACACACAGGAAACATCTGTTTTGAAGAACCTCCGCCATCGATTAGCATGTATCCTCTAAATACTCAGAGTACGCCAATATCCTCGGCTGAGACCAGTGAGGAATGAGGATACAACCAAAAATTTGTTTCAAAAGGGAAAACGGAAAACGGAGCTTCCTCATCTTCCACGCTCCACAACTCCAACTCTTCCTCTGCAGAACCCACCCTTAATACCAGCGCAAATACTTTATATGAGTCAGCCACTGCGCCGAAGCAGAGTCCCGAGCGAAGCCAGCGAGTTTTCAGACCACGCAAACCAACCTGCTCCACCAGCCAATCCTCAAGTGCGTATCTTCTTTCCACCCAGCTTGATATCTCAACCTGTATAATTGACTTTCTTCTCACCTTAGGCACCCCAAATCTCTCTTGAAATCGTACAAAACCCCATCAGGTACGAAGGCCAACTCACCTCATCAACGCGCCAATCTGTACCTAAACACCAAACTCACATCTCAACTACAATCAACGTAGAACTCGCGTTTGTGGCTTTAGTATACACGACCGTCGCCCAATAATGCCGCCTCCGATGTGAGTCATTGGAGAGTCTCTTTGTGATTGGGGAGGAGGGGGGTAATTGGTAAAGAAACCAAAGAAAACTAATCTGGTATATTCCCGTGCATCTACACAGCATCAAAGTTCACGGTATTGACGACGCTGATGCTGCCTCTTACGTTATGTTTGCGTCGTTATGGTCAACGTGAGTGTTGTGGGACTGTTCTCTTCTGGGATACTGACTAAAGAACTGACCCAGGGACGGCGACTTCAATCTATCTCTGTCACAAAAGTCAGGACCGTCGCACATGTACAAACCGTACGAACCGACGGAAGAAGACGAAGACCTTCTGGAAGGACAGAAACCGCCGTTATATCGAGTCGTAGTCACAGACTCGTATTCGAAATCTATGATATTGATGGGTCCTTTGATTGCTGTCAGTCGAAATCTGTTGGATTTGGAAAGGAAACCGGGCACTTTTTTCGTGTATAATGACTTGAGCGTACGGTCGAGTGGGCATTATCGTCTCAAGTTTGAACTGTTTAAGCTTTCTACTGGGTGAGTTTTGGATCTGCTTTGTTGATGAGGACGAGTGTATTGATTCATTCTCAACAGAGGAAAAGAAGCGCCTGCTGCCATCGTTTTTTCGGATATATTTCAAGTGTTCTCACCGAAAGATTATCCTGCAGTTCCAGATACAACGGAGCTGTCGCGTTGTTTTGCACGTCAGGGGGTTGACATCCGGATGAAGTATGCGTTGGATTCTTTGTAGCAACTTGACAACAGCAAGCATTTTCAGTTGTTCTTAATAAAGAAGTCACTACCCTCAATGTGCCAAGATGTGTTCCGCGGGTTTAAAATTTCTGACAAACCACACTACACTCAAAGAACTCAACCATTGATGCCTTTGTCTGCACTCCTCTGCGCCGCCGCCGCCGTTGAAGGCGCGTCACGTGACTATTCGATTGACGAGTCATCACGCTTTGGCGGTGCAAGAGTATCCGCCGCGTCCGAGTTGTTCAAAGACGCGGCGCCAACCCAACCATCTTTCCCGTGCCAAATCGTGTCTTTCGAAAACGCGGCGCCGAACTTGGCCAAACACCGGCTGGAGTCGCACGGCTCTTTCGACACTGGGTCCAGCCGCGCGGGTCATGGTGGAGAGATGTGCGCTGAAAACTCGATCGATCCAAAAGTTGCTGATTTGCAAGAATCAGGGGTGAGTCACTCAACACATATAGTTTCTTTGACACAGGAGCCCCATATTTCCGGTCCATGTAGTACCATTAGGAGAGAGTTGGATCCATGGCTGCGGGTTCCGCGAAATTAAACACTTTGTTTTACTGAACCCACACTGTAAAAACTAGGAACCCACCCGCACACTTCAAGTTGTTCAACAACCACAACGTGCTCGTGTCTGTGGATATAACATTTCTGATCGGCGCCCGATTCATCCCCCGCCAATGTATTACCACGTTTTTGGTCTCAAAATTAAGTTTTTTGCTGACCTCATCCAAAGCGTAAAACTCAATGGTCCACCTCCATGTTCTACATCCTCTCTCGTTCTTTTTGGCATCTCTTTGGTCAACAGATTTCCAATTCGACCTCTCTCATTCTCAAAAGTCACATGATAGCCCATCGTTTCAGTATATTCCAACTGCAGCATCCTTGGGCGATGCCGCGCAATACAGCGTTGAGCCAACACTCGGATACAACGCAAAACAAGTTCTGATGGGAACCCTTGTGTCGGTGTGCTCCACACTGATAGGTACGGATAATGATATGGGGTTCTACTTTGTGTTTCCAGAACTAGCTGTAAGGAGTAGTGGGAAATATCGACTCAAGTTTGATTTATATGAAATGAACTTGTGAGTTTGATTGTTTTCCCGCCATATTTTAAGTGTTTCGGGGGGCTTGTCCACAGTCATGGGTGAAACTCGGGGCTTGCCCCGTCTGTGCGGATCTATCCCTTCAGATCATTCAAAACGCCGAAAGTGATATAATTGCTATTTGGAAAAAGGATTGGCATTCTGCGAGTGTATTAATAGAGAGCAGAGCTGTTATGGGAAACGCGACGGACCATTTCCCTTGACCGAGATTAGGGTGACTCCTCCGATCACCATCTGCTTTGCACTCATGATGTCCTTCTTACTAAATATTAAATTCAGTATGCATCGGCTTAATAGTGTGCCTCCGATCGCAATGGCATTCTCGGAAGTGTTTCAAGTGTATTCGCCTAAATCTTTCCGGGAATCACCAAAACAACAGTTCTTAGCAAATGCCTTGCGCGTCAGGGTCTTAAAATACGGCTGAGGAGTAGTGTTATTCCTGGAGACAAGACGAGCGAAAGTATTGAAAGTGATAGCGATGATTCGAATAAAGAAAAATAACAGCGTAAACGAAATAAAAAGTTAAAAGGACTATAAAATATTTCTTGCCAATTGCATTTACGTCTTACAGCGTTTTAATGTCTGCTGATGTGGGTGGTGCAAGGGGGGTTGAACATTTGTCGTGATTCAGAAGCCGATTCGAGCTCGTATTTCAGGAGTCGCTGCTTCCGATCAAAGGCCTATACATCTGCCTCCCATGTATGTCTTCTTTTTGATTTATTGGTTTTGAGATGTGACTGTGCTGATTGAGATTCAGATATGCTAACACACCATATAAATGTTAGTGTTCAGTTGAAGGGAAGAGAGATTGGTGTCCTCTGTGAACTTAGTCTTGTTTGGACACAGTGAGTGTTTTAATTTGGGGTGAATGGAGTAAGCATTACTAAGACCAACACCAAATGATAGAAACATGAGCACAGACATGACGCATGGTGGAAAATCTCAGATGGAAGAACCATCAGTGACATATACGCCTATTAGGTCCAGAGAAGGTTGTGA
>MCGO01000158.1:0-86465 GCA_002104985.1 Rhizoclosmatium globosum | reverse complement strand
AAAATGCAAATTTGTCTTTTGCAGAAGTCAAATCCTTTTGTGATAAACTTAAGAGCATCCAAACTGGTAAAATGGCTGGCAAGCCATCAGAGTAAGAAAGAATCTGGTACTATCAACATCTGATACTGGTTCCTCTACAGCTTCAATGATCTCCACCTGACACAGCCAAAGAAAAGCACAAATCATCAAAGAAGGAGCAGGCAAAGGAAGCGGTGGTCAAAGTTAGGTGTTTTGAACAATTTTCAAAAGGGTAAAAAGTGAAGTTTTGAAATGTCCAAACTCCGATTTTTGAATCCAAAGCCCAAAAGCCCACCTCTCCCTCGCTTTTCAATTCCGCTTTTGGGAGCCACTTTTGAGTTTTTACAATTTGATTTTCCTTTTCACCACCAAACCACTATGAGTGAGTCTGTTAATGTAGCAAATTTGCTGAAAAGTCGGCAACACACTTTTTCTCTTTCAGATCTTGTAACTGCTTCCTGTTGCTGATCGACCTTTGCCGTTAGGCACAGATAAATTAATGTATTTCAATTCTAACTTCGAAAAAGATTGGGAATAAAAATCAAATTGAAGGTTGGAGACACAATCTCCCAACCCTATTCTGAATGCGCTCTCACATGCCCTTCAAACACTTGTTCTTTGCTTCTCTTGTGTTTGGGGCAAATACCACAATACTTTTCACAGATGTTCCAGTTGAGCCAGAGGGGACTGGACTTCCAGACAGCTGTGCAGCGGCCGTTTGGTGTTTGCACCTGACTCAATTTTGCCTCCTTTACAGCTTATTGCCAAGTACAAATTACAAAGCTTAATTCAAGCAAATGATGTGGTGTATAATGTGTTTTTTGATCATGTAATTTGTAAAAAAGATAAAAGGAAACAAAACAAATTTACTGAATGGAGCTTCAACTAACCCCACACATCTTCAACACAACAATTCTCCAACCAAGCAGCTACCTCTGTTTCTGGAATGCCACCAATTTGCTGCGCAACCTTACCCAATGCCTTTCTCACATCTTTGGCCATACCACCAGCTGCTCCACATACATACAAGCGACCCCCCCTCTCGTGCATCAAAATTCCACAACAAAGCACCTTCATCCATCAATAAATGCTGAACATACTTTTTGTGCCCTGTATTTGAGCGGGAGAATGCAATGTGTGCCTTAGTCAAAACACCTTGCTTCTCAAATTCCTTCAGTTCAGCTTGATAAATGAAATCATCCTCGTTACGGCAGCCAAAAAACAGATGAGTTTCTGCCAAAGGTGCAATAAAATTTCTAGCCTGGCGGTCTTGAAGAAAGCCCTGTAAACAATTTTAATTGAATGAAGAAGGTTCTTAATCAAAATACCATGAAAGGAGCCAAACCAGTCCCAGCACACACCATAATAAGCGGAGTCGAAATATCCTTGGGAGCCCTAAAGGTATCTTTGCAACTTTTTACAGTTGCAGAGAGTCTCACATTTTCACAACCAGCCACACGATAAAAGAAGCCACTTGATTGTCCCCAATAAGTCTTCTTCTTTTCATGGTCAACATCTTGTACAACCCCAACAGCCAATGAAACTCTATCTTTCAGAACAAGAGGAGAACTTGCAATAGAGTAGCGACGGGGCACCATAGCTGGAATGCAACACAAAAATTCATTCAAGGAGATGTCGTTCACCATTGGGAATGCTTCCATTAATTCCAGAATGGTGCGGAACTTTTTAACAAACAGCTCAAATTCCTTTTTGGAGTTGGGAGAAGTGACCAATTTCAATGCTTCTGCTGCAGTACTGTCAATAGATTCAAGTTTCTTTGCAAACAAGGAGACAAAAAGACGGTTTGGTGGACTCAGTAAATCTGCACGGTTGACCATCAAGTAGCGAAGAGTAACAGGAATTCCAACACTCAATGAAGCAGCAACAGAACGAGTAGAAGCCAAGGACGCTGAGTCGACTTCAGTTGGGATAAATGTGGCATCAAGAGCCAATCCCAATCCTTGAGCGATTACATCAACAATCTCCGGATCATTTTGAGGAATGACTTCTAAATGATCTCCTGGAAGATATTCTTTGTCAACGGAAATTTCAAGGTGACGAGTTGATCTGTGAGATCCAGCAACATTTTGAAGTTCACGATTCACAAGAATAGTTGAGTTGTACGTAGAATCAGTGTTGCGAGCAGATTTCCACTCAGAATGTTGGGGAGCAATTGTTTTAATTGTGAGTCCGTCAGTTAAGGTCGCTTCTTTTTTGTCAGCTTCATCATCAACAACGTTCGTAAATCTTGATCTCCATTCTGAGGACAAACTATGCAGAAATTCTTTAAAGGATAAAAGTAAGTTGATTCTAGAAACGTTATAAAATATACCTGCAAAGTCTCCATCAATGTCGTCATTAGCATCTCCTGCACCAGGAGTCACAAAACGTGTACCACCGAGAGCTTCCAAAGAATGGTCCATCTTGCTTGGAAAAAACTTGATATGTTCTCCACTGCTTATTACCACAACCAAAGACGGCAAAGTGAATCCCTGCCAAAGGCTGAGCAGCAAGTGTATTTGTGTTTGACATCCATACATCAAACTTTTCTGCATTATCTGGTGGTGTCCCATTATAAGTTGCAGTCACGACTATAAGGGCATGTTTGATGACCTCATTGGATGAAGCTGACGACGCAAAACGTTCATTCATTAATGGAAGGAAATCATCCAAGCTTGAGATGACGACATCTGTAGCTCCCAGCTTTTTGACCTTGGAAGCAAGTGTATTCGCATAATCCATTGATGTACCAGAGTTACTTCCGTAGAGGAAAGTAAATGGTGGGAATGGAACAGTCTGCGGCTTTAATTCCAACGCGGTAACGGTAGCTTGTACAGCAGACGGCTTTCCGGCAGAAATAACTTGTACGTTTGTGGCTTTTGGTAAATTGGTGCGAGGAGATACTTTCATCCACATATTGACTGGGGCAGTAGTTATGACGTTCGGGTTGTAGGAAACCTTCTCTGGATCAAGTGCCGTGAAGCTGAATCTTCTCAAAAACTTGGCAAGTCCAATTTTCGCTTCCTGGATAGCAAACTGACGGCCAATACATCCACGAGGACCAATTGAGAAAGGAAGCCAAGAATACAAGCTTCGTTGAGACTCTGCCTCTGGAAGCCAACGATCTGGGTCAAAACTCTCAGGGTCGGCCCAAACGTCTGGATTGTGGTGCATAGCGTCAAGAGCAATAATGCAGTTGGTTCCTGAGTTAACCTTGTAACCTCCAGGAAGAACATTATCACATTGTGCCTGCTTTGAAATAGCCCGAACAGGTGTATGGAAACGGAGAGTTTCCTTAATGACGCGTTCAATGTACTGAAGTTCAGAAATCTGCTTGTCAGTGGGAACCACTCCGTCTTCGATTCCAACGTTAACAATCTCCTGTAGACACGTTTCAACAATTCTTGGACGTTGTGCAAGCTCAAAAAGAGCCCATGAAAGCGTGTTTGACGTTGTCTCGTGTCCCGCAATTAACATGGTCAAAACTGGGAGATGCGTCAGCGAAAAAAATAGATGATGAAATGCATTATTACATTACCTTGGTCGCGGATCATTTCATCATCCATTCCCTTCCCTTCAGCAGTTTTCTCCATGAGCATGAACGTAAGCAAGTCCTTGGGGGTTTCTTCATTTCGAGAAATCATGTGCTTTCGTTTTTGAATCACATCTTCAACAATACTGTGCATCATTTTGATTTCTTTCTCTATTCTGTAGTTTGAAGCCAATGGCAATTTTTTGTAAACCTAACATTGAAAGTCAATGTCGATTATATACTTGGTGAACTTACAGCTGGATTTTTAGAGCGAGTAATTCCCTCAGCCAAGCAAAACGCCATTCCTGACACGAATGGATGAATTGGCTTGTCCTTGTCTTCAAGTAAACCAAAGTCGTAGCCAAAGCCAGTCTTTCCAATTGTTTCAAATGTGTAGTTTGTCATCCAACGGTAGATGTCGACTTTCTCGTTTGCATCGGCAAATTGTTGGAAACATTGGTTGCATTTATCAGCGAGGTGGGACATGTCTGCCGCATACGCCTTGATTGCTTTTGGAGAGAAGGCTGGCATCAAGATTTTATGTCCAAGCTGCCAGTCTGGATCAGTGCCATTGGTCGTGAATATACCGCGCCCTTTAAAAGGAGTCAATTAACCACAATGCTGGTGTGATGTGGAAAAGGGTACCTCCAACAGCCTTCATTTCCAACAAGGCACCCTGAACTTTTTTGCAATAAACGTCGCTTTCTTTTGCCATAATTTCAACGTATTTGGGATCATCGGTGTAGACTTTCTTGTCGCCTACAAGCGTAACTGTGACGAGAGGCCCAAAGTTTTTGAAAAGCGCACGCACTTGATTCAAAGGATCGGGAAAGACGTCGTACAAGTTTCCTAGGACCGATTGTGTTGTTAAGAATCGGATCATACGTAAATGGAATGGAGTTATGACATACCCCACAACAGACTGCCTTTCGGGCCTGGAATAACGGGGCTCTCTGCATTGTCTTTCATGGCTTCTGTAGAGACGGCCCCTCCAGCTGCTACGACAATATCCTTGCTACGGACTTCGTCAAACGTAAAAACTTGGTTGCCCAACACATCCATGAATTTCATATTCTTGGCGTCAACACCAAAGTGGGACCCAACAGCGCTACGAAAAGCAACGAGATCGTTGAACTCAGTAAGGTTGAAGATCTTTCCATTCTATGAATCGTTGTTGGGAGGGATAATATGCGATTTGTCAGTGCTTGCATTGGCAAAGTGAATAAAGAAGGTCTCACCTCCTTCCAATTTCCTTCTTGTCCTTCGCGAACAACAATGATATTGTTGGCGTGTCCAGTGGTCAACATTTTGTTTTTTAGATCAAGTTTTGAGCAATTCAGCAAGTTAAATGCAGCAGCAGGCACTTACAAATCGTCTTTCAGTTTATTTGTAATCCACAAAGTAACCATTTGTTTGTCTTTGAATCGAAGTCAGTATTATAAAATTCGCGTCAATTCCAGGTTGCTTCCAAATCTTTGAGTCACTTTAATTGCTCAAGGAAAGAATGCGTTGAATGTGTGTCTTCGAACAGAATCTGTACACAGTTGTGGTCGTTTATGCTGTGTGCTATCCTTGTATACACCAGACCATTGTGTTCGATGAATCAAGAAGATAACGATAATTGCCAACGTTTCTTGCATTAAACTTCTATTCTTCTCTGGCCATTAGAATGAATACTTTTCATTCTTTGTTTTTCTCTTGCCTTCCTCGCCTCACCCTCCCTTGAAGCGAATGGCACCGATTCCCCCGAAGAAGACGCTTCCCAAGCGACTGAGTCCTCTAGTGAGTACCTGACACATGTTTCAAGCGAAGTCCAGTCTAAATGCCTGCGCAGGATGCCGGGCTGGACACGTTTGCCACACTGTTTGCGAGTGCAACTGCGGCCGAGCTTCCGGGTCTCGCGGCCAAGTTTGAGTCGACGCCGATTCCAAAGAGCGACTTGCACCACTGGATTGCCGTGCTCAACCACTTCGATTCGCTGCTCAAAGACTTTGTTGAGGCGAACACCAACTTGAACGCAACCACCCTCGGAGTCGCACAAAGTACCTCAGAGAAACCATCGACTGCAACCGAAGACGCCATCGTCGCAATTCTGACTGTTTCGCGCATTCTGTGGGACAACTGCACTTCACGAACCCTGTACGCGAGCTACGAGGTACGGCGTCTCTTTGCTGCGTCTCACGGCTCAGTTGACTCATTCAATTCTGATTGATTAATGTAGCACGTGATGGCTCTGTTGTATTCTCCTTCGCTCCCAATTCTAAATGCTGCCTTGCTGTTCCTGACGCGGCCTCCACAACGCCAATCAAAGCCAAAGGCTGCGAAGCTGGCCCTCGCACCCGCACATGACCGCCTTACAATTCTTGCTCAACGTTGGGGCTCCAAAGAAGACTCGCTCGACTTGGGCTCTGTCCTGAAGCAGCTTCGTGAAGAAGTGGAAGGCGGCTCCATGGAAGAGGAACTCGAAGGAGTCTTTTCATTTCAATTTTATTACTCTGGTAAGGTGTTGGATTTACTGGCAATGTGATGGCTGAGCTTGTTTCTCTTCAATCCTTCAATTCCTTTCAGCTGCCACAACAGCAAGTAACACGGGTACATTAGAATCAGTACCACCCACCCCAGCCGTGACGTCTTCTTCATCTCTTGTAAGTGGCGGTGCTACACCTGTCGTAGCCGCAGCTGTCGGTCCGTCGACGTCTTCAACAAACGAAACTCCGCGACAAAACTCAGAACCTGTCTGGCAGACTACTCCTTTCCCTCAACACCAACTGGCAAATCATTTCTTCCCTTGACAACCTCCGCTTTCTCTACTCCTTCCCAACAACCCCGCCATGCACAAGGAAACGTGAAGGAGAAACGAGAAGGACTGGTGAATATTCATGTTCCAAATGTCTACCAGTCAGGATTGACTGAGAAAGAATTCATTGATTGGGTGGTGAAAGAGTACGGAGTCCCCGAATCTCAATGGTTTGGCGTTGTACACCGTGTCCGCGTTGCATTTGCTCGTAAAAACAGAAGAGTGCGAGAAGAGCTTCTTCGAGCTCGAGTATTGGCTCTATGTGTTTGTGGTATGTTTGTTTTGTTAGACACCGAAAAGCGTTCAACTTAATTTACTCCTTACAGCTTGTTTACTGCCTGAAGACGTTTGCCAAAGTAAATTCTTTTTGTATGAGCCCGATCTTCCAGCCGTTCTCGCTGAAATTGCTGGTGCTCCTGTTGGTCTTGGGATTGATTATGTTTGTATTCTCCTCTGTAAAATATTTGAAACTGATACCTTCAAAGAATCTCCAAGCTGCAGCATTATATGCCCTCGAATCTTTCTCGCGCCATAAATCAAAAGCAATGGAAATACTGACTGCACTCGGTGCTGCTGTAAACCACGGCATTCTGGTTTCTATCACTCGTCGCGTCATTCATCTTTTAGAATCACCCGAAGTCGAGTCGCCAGATGTGAATGAATTTATTGATGCGTACTTCAGTCTGCTTTCGCAATTCGTAAACTCGAATCATGGCGGGGCGATGTTAGTCTCGAGTGGAATTGTTGGTGTGATTGTAAAATCGTTTGGAGTTACGGGCGGAAGCGTAGGACAGATGAAAAACATTTCGCGATTTGTCACCTTCTTGGATTTGATGATCTACAACTTTCCCACCGCTTTCGGGCCTTTCACAGCTGCTGGAGGGGTGGATCTGATGGTTTCAAGAATCAAGGTAACCTTAAACTTCCAACAAAAGTATTCGTCTGACAATTTAATATATCTCAGATTGAAGTTAACGTTTGCTCTGAACTGAAAAAGAGCTCTGGGAAGGCGACATTGAATGATATCTCATTTACTCATGTTGCTTTCCTTCGAGCCCTTTTGAAATATGTGATGCACATGATGCAAATTTCAGGAATGGCCGATCAGTTGCGCAATTTGATTGAAACTACGCTACCGTCCAGTGTGCTGAAGGTGTTTGAAGATTGTTTGTTCTATGGAGCAAACGTGTTTGGATTGGGTGAGTTTTGTGTTTCGGTTTGACAATTCTGACGCAGTTTTTGAAGCAATCAACATTATGAGCACGTTTATTCATAACGAGCCAGCAAGTTTGCCTATTCTTCAAGAAATGAAGATGCCGCAAACTCTTCTGGACTTAGCTTACACTGGCACTTATCCTCTCAGTGCCGAAGTCATTTCCGCGCTTCCGTCTGCGTTTGGAGCTATGTGTTTAAACCAGTCGGGGTTAGATGCATTCACAGCAACCAACCCACTTCCTCGATACTTGCATCTATTAATAGACCTGGATCCGCTTGCTCGCGCAGCATTCTTGGATCGTGATATGCCGAGTGTTATTGGTGGAGCCGTTGATGAACTCGTTAGGCACCACCCAAGTTTAAAGGAAGGTGCACTTACAAGTGTTATTGATGTTTTGAAAGAGATACTCGCAATTGGCGCTGAACAGCGGGAAGATGAAGCCCATGTATGGCGTTTGCGCGGAGTAAGGCAAGATGTTGAAATGCGAGACAGCAGTCAGGATGATCCTATGGTGACGAGCCAGGTTGTTGATGACCATGGCGCTGAAGACAAAAAAGAGAGCAGAGTCGGTATTTTGATTGACGTTTTTGCAAGGGTGAGTTCTCTTCCATATTTGGCCATAGATTGACAACGCTGTTTCGCAGTTCTTGGAGGGTTTATTCCAAAACCCAACGCATTCCAAGGAGTTTATCAAATTAGGCGGTATTGAGCTCCTCGTGAATATTTATAGCTTGCCCGGTCTTCCCGTCGACTTTGCGTTGTCAAGCAGTGCTGGATATTCTCTCGTGTTTTTATTCCGCGTTTTGATCGAAAGTGGAAAAGAGCAAGTCATTCCTGTTGTCCAAGATTCTCTGATCAAGCGTTGGAAAACGTCCAAGAATTTGTGACTAGGGAATCTGTGGACGCTAGTTGGAGTTTGAAATGTATTGATTTTACAGGTATTCTACACATTGATAATTTTGCGTTTTTTAATTCTTTTTGTCAGATGGAACTGTCGAAACATCTATCCATGCTCAACAAACCTTCCGTGCATTCATTCATTTGGAAGCTCTTATTCGCTTGACGGCGGATATGTTTTCGTCTCACCATCATTCCCACAGCAAGAGTGTGCATTCTGTGATTTTATCGTTCACTGGAGAGAAAGGGGTTAAAATTCTTCCACAATTGGCAGCTCTGCATCGATCCTGCTTATTAGAGGCAGCAACTCTGAAGAATGCAGTGCCTAAGACTTGGTACGACACGAATCCAAAGAAACCAGCAACAGTTAGTGCCGCTGCATTGTCAAGACAAGTTTCAAGCGCTAATTTGCCGGGACCTGGTCCTGTCTTGGATGACGGTGCTAGTGATCACCACTTGGATGCCAGTGAAGAAGATCCCTCCGTTCCTCAAGATTACCGAATGATGAATACCTATTACTTCAAGGAGTTTTTTTCTCAGATTCCGAACTTATTGACGACGATGTATCAAAGTGTTGTGCGAGTACTTACTACCAAAACGATATCCAAAGAAGAGCACAGAAAGCCTGCTGCAGAAGTAATTCATGAGATCGCTTTAGCAGTAAATGGAAGCCTTCAATGGAAACTCGTGGACGGATTGACACCTGCTCTTCGTCTTGCGTATCTGGGATCTGTGATGACAGTTGTTGAGGGTATGGTAACGGATAAGCGCCAGATGGGCTGTCTGCAAACTTCTTGGGTCTCTGCTTTCGATAAGTGCGGAGGAATTGAAGCATTCATTGATTTGGTGGGAGATTTATGGTCGTCAATCACTGTTACGTTCGACGTGGAGGGCACAGAAGAGCAAAAAGAATTTCTCGTTAGCCAAATTGGGCTTTTGGAGAGGGGTCTGAGAGTTCTGTCGACACTTGTTGATATGAAGGCTACGCTCAACAGTCCGTTCACGTTCGCTATTCATGGAAAAGTGAAGGACAAATCAGCTTCAGATTATTTTGATGGACACGAACATTTGGTCCGTATGCGGTGCCGTGTTTTCCCAATCGTTCAGGGTATCTGGTCGTCAAAGACAGCAAACTTATTTATGAGTGGAAAGCCAGGATCTTCACTTTGGAAACCTGTAATGGCAAGTATAATGCAAATTCTCAAAGCCGATGGGGAGGTTTCCACAGCACCAGCATCCAGTTCTGGAGGAGCACGGGACTTGCTGAGCGGACTTGGTGGAGCGGGAATTGGAATGAGTCCGTTTGCGCAAGCCCTCTTCGGACGGAGTGGTGGCGCTGCAGCAGTACCTCCAGCAGCCGTTGTTCCTGATCCGGATCGAGTCAATCAGTTAATTGACATGGGTTATCCGCGAGGAGCTGCTGAACAGGCTCTCATTCGTTGTGGAAACAACCTTCTTCGAGCCGTCGACTACATTTGAGCCATCCTGCGTTGATTCATTCAAGCCAGCCGTCAAGTAGCTCGACTGTTACCCCAGCCACGGCAGCTGTTCCGACAACTCCAGCGACCGGCACTTCTATTGATGTAGCTGTTTCTTCTGGAAGTGGTACAAGCAGTTCAGCTCCACCTGTGCTGGCTGACCTTGCTCAAAGAGAAAACAACGATGAAGAAATGGATGAACAAGAAGTTTTAGCGCAAGGTACGTCCCCATCCTCCCCACATTAAATATTAACAATAATCCATAAGCAATGGCAATGTCAATGACATCCGAAGATGCTCCGGTGACAGCTTCAACTAATATAACATCAAGTGCCATGGACGTTGGAACTCCGGTCGATTCAGTGACGGGTATGGAGGATGTCACTCCAACCAAGTCTACTTCGGAAGCGAAAGGAAAAGAGAAACTCATTGAGAAATCTGACTTGGATAATTTGAATACCTCCGAACCGAGTTTTTGAAGAATTGTACCAATCGTTGTCTGGAGCTCGCAGGCTTATTGATTTCATAACGTTCGACCTGAAAGATGTGCTTTGCCTTGTTGGCCGTAATAACATGAACGAAGTTGCTTCGTCATTGTTTGCGAAAGTGACGAAGTCTTTGAATCCAGAATGTGACGAATCGCAATTGTCGCTTGAACTTCACTTAGTCGCACTAATGCTCAATGATTCAAGCTTCCGCAGTTGTCAGCATGAGTCGAAAAGACCTTTCTTTGACGAAATGATCAACTATTTTGTGAATTCTGTCAAGAGCATGAACAAACTATCCGCTACAGTACCCAAGTGGTTGCCTTCGGCTATTTTAATTGTCGAAGTTATTATATCTGACTGGGAGGACAAAATATCTGGTGCCAAAGGTGTGGAGGATAATAACATTCAAACGAAGTCAATCTCAGTGTTACAATCTGTGATGTGCTTGCTGGAAGTTGATACCTTAGATTCCGACAGTTTGCATGCCTGTCTTAGGGTTTTGGTGCGACTGACTCGGTCACATCTTGTCGCGTGTACACTGGTTGAGGGACAAGGATTGAATCTTTTATTCAAAAATGGAAGGCTAGGAGAGTTTCCAGCCCAATTATCACTAGTTTCTGTGATTTTGCGTCATATCGTTGAATCTAAGACTGTTCTTGCAAAGACGATGGAATCAGAGATAAGCAACTGGTTTAAGACCGCACGCTCGAAAGATATGAACAGCTTTGTCAAAGGAAATGCTCCTCTGGTTTGCCGAAATGCCGAAATATTCAAACAAGTTGTGCTGGCCAATTGTGTGCTTCCAAATTACGATCCCAAACATCGGTCACCACAGATTGCATTGCGACCAAACATGAACGTTGAGTTGGCGGAGGAACTGCACAAAAGTCTCGGTGTTGGCGAAAAAGATTTGTCAAAGGCATTGATTCAGTTCTTGATTTCTGAGTTGCTGGATATGGCGACGACATCTATTCCTGCAACTACAAAGGACGAAGAAGAAAAGTTAACCAAAGCCTTGCACTTTCGAAGAGGCTATTTGCTTCAAGCATTAAGTGAGCTAGTTGGATCCTATAACGTATGCAAAAACCATGTCGCGGCATTCACAAGAGGTTCTGCCAAACCATTCTCAACTCCAAATGTTAAGCAATCAGCTCGCCATCCTCTCATTCACCATTTGTTGACCGATCTTCTTCCGTTGACAGTTAAAGAAGCCGAAGTAGACCCTGCAAGCAAATATAAATTGATGGAAAGTACATGGTCGGCAGCTTTAATAACCCAACTATGTACTGGCCCATCTGTTTATGATGATAAGACGTTGAATGATGAACATCAATCCACTTGTAAAACTGTCGTGGATGCATTGTCGCGCTCTATCAAAGATGCACTTGCTTCCACTGAAAATGCTGATGCTCGCTATGGGCGGTTCCTTGGTTTGGCAGACGTAACTCTACAGATCCTCAACATTCGTTATGCACCTCAACTCAACAAGATACCAGCAAGTCAAAACCCTATTCTAGCAGCCACCAAAAGTATGTTGGAGAAGGGTTTTGTAAATACTCTTACCTTAGTTCTTGCGGAAATCGATCCATACCATCCCCGGGCGAAAACACTGACAACTGCAGTTTTAAAGCCTCTTGAATTGCTCACAAAAATGGCTGTAAAAATTGCGAAACTCCCTGTCAACTCGGATAAACCAGTCATGTCCTCAACCAAGAAAACTCCTTCAAACAAGATGATTATTGTTGACGTTGAGTCTGATCTCCAATCCTCAGAGGACGAAGGTGCTGGTTTGGGCGAAAGCGAAAATGAAGAAATCAGTAATATCTACCGCAATTCATCGTTGGGAATGTATCATGCAAACCCAGAAGACATAGAAATGGACGACGTGTCAGATTCAGACGACGGAGATGACGAGGAAGATCAATTTGACGATTTTTCGGATGATGAGTTTTCTGGAGAGGAAGGAGACGCCGAAGAAGATTCTGTGAGTTGATACGTTTTAATGACTTTGAACTGACTCTTAGTTTAGGACAATTCCGATCCAGAAGATGATATGGAAATCGTAGTACCTCAGCCGTATCATGGAGCACACGAAGAATTTGATTCCACAGATAATGTAAGGAATTTTGTGAGTCTGGTCTGTATAAATTAAAATCGAGAACAGGAAGCAAGTCAAGGTGAAACTGACGCCGAAATGGGGGAAGATAATTCAAGTGGTTACGAAGATATTGATGAGGGCGAAATTGAGATTCAGTCAGGTGCAGAAGATGACGATAATGCTGATGGTTTGTTTTGTCCAGTGTCGAATTTTATTGATGCTTCTTTAAGATGATGAAGAAGAAGATAACGGTATTGACGACAGAGAAGAGCATGACGATCCTGAAGAAGATGGAGCTGAAGAGGATGGAGAAGGCGAAGGTGAAGGAAGTCCTTGCTTAGATGTAACTGATTTGAATTTCCAGACGACTACAATGAAGACAATTCTGAGGACGATGACGATGATCTGTCATTCCTTTCGATGAAGCCGATGGGCAGCTCAGCGATGAAGGTGGTAATGATCGTAATAGACGGAGACGAATTTGGGACGCAGTTGCGGATGGATTTGAGGGTGGTGATCTGTTTGACAGACCAATTCCTCTCAATCGGCCGCCTGTGCCGCAAGAAGAGGCTCATCCCCTGTTGATAAACAATCAACACCTCACCGTTTCAACAAATACCAATCGATCAAATGCAACATCAGGCAGAGGGCTCATTCCTAGTCTTCAAAGTGGCCAAATGGATTTACACAGCTTTATCCAAACTCTTGTAGGACCACAAGCTATTGAGCAAATACAGGAATTAGAACGCGAAGGACAACCTTTTAGTATAGAGGTTCAATCAAATGGTCGACCCATCGGAGATATCAGAGATTTATTCCGTCGTGGAGGCGGAGATCCAGCGGTGGCATCGGAATTGTTGCTGCAGAGTGCTGAGCCAAATTCTGAAGAACGAACAACTGTTGCGTTACATACTGCTACTATTCAAACATCACAGCAACGTTATGTCTATGAAGCACGCTTGTTGTTTGGAGCTGAATACACAGATGCAGCAATGACAGCCGTTGACTCAACACTTGCTTTGCTGCTTCCAGCAGCATTAGAAGAGCGCAAAGTCAAGGAAAAAGAGGACGCCGAGCGTAGACTACGCGAGCAAGAAGAACGCAGACTTGCTGAGGAGAAACGACGAAAAGCGGAAGAGGAGGCTACCCGACTTAAGGCAGAAGAAGAGGAACGAGAAAGGGCCCGGGTAGAAGCAGAGGAAGAAGCGAAACGGCTTGCGAAAGAAGAAAATGATCGCCTTCAAAGAGAAGAAGAAAATGGAAATGCAATGGAGGGTGTTTCGACAGATGCGGCTGCTGCAACAACACGCTCGCAAGAGAATGGAAGCTCTTCAGAACAACAAGCCCAGTCACCTGTCCCAGAGCCACCCGCTCGTATTTTCGTTGAAATTGATGGACAGCAAGTTGATATTTCTGGTATGATAATTCCTCTTTTTCCTTTTCATGACTGATTTGGCTTTTAGATTCTGGTATTGATCCCGAATTCTTACTTGCTTTGCCAGACGACTTGCGCGCAGAAGTTTTGAATCAGCATCTTCAAGAGCAGCGGCAGCAACAGCGATCTCAGATGGAGCAGCTCCGGTCACCGTGGATAATCCAGATATGTCTGAGTTCTTGAACGCCCTCCCGCCAGATATTCGCAATGAAGTTCTCCAGCAACAGAGGCGTCCTCCAGCTACAAATCGTACTGCTCAAGCAACTGGCCCCGCTGAGGTTAATCCGGCAGCATTTTTGGCAGGGTTGGACCCAAACTTGCGGCAAGCAGTGATGTTGGGCCAAGACAACGAGTTTCTTGGAAACCTTCCACCTGCTGTTATGGCAGAAGCAAACGCTGCTATGCGAAGTATGGCAAGACTGCGGCAGGGTATCAGCAACTTGACAAGACGGGTTGTTGGTGGTGCTTCTGAGGATGGTACACTAACACCACCTGCAAAAGTGCTAAAAAAATCTACGCGTGATGTCGTACAGTTGGTGGAGAAGCCAGCCCTTTTCACATTATTGAGACTCTTGTTCGTTCCGGAACCTGCAAACAAGGAGACTTTAAATCGTCTTCTTCTAAACCTATGCGAGAACAGCAAGTCTAGATTAGACTTGATCTCTATATTTTTATCAATTCTATGGGATGGAAATGCTGACTTCGTGTTACTGGTAAGTGAAATAATGGTAAATATTGAAACTTACGTACTCGTAGGACAAGAACTTCGCCCAAATGTCTCTCAAGGCCAAAGGAAAACAACAAGGAATGGCCCCCGGCAAAAGTAATGTGACGACATCAAATGTTCAGCCCTTTGAAGCGATTCCGAATTTGATCGTTCAGCGATGTCTGGAAACGTTGATTTTCCTGGTTGGCAGCAACGATCAAATTGTTGTTTTCTTCCTTCATGAAAACGAGCAATTTGCAAGTACATTTGGAAAGTATCGACCTCAGCTGAGTAAAAAGGGCAAGGGAAAAGAAAAGGCAACTGCAGTGACCAACGTCTATCCTGTAGTAGTGTTACTAAGTTTAGTAGAGAGACCGATTTTCCTTTCGAATCCTGTTTTGCTGGAACAACTTGTCCAGCTCTTAACTTTCGTTTTGCGACCCATTTCATCTCTGGGCGCCAAAGCAAAAGACGCCGGCAATCTTGTGGACACTCCTCGCGGTGCTTCAGACTCACAAAACACTTCATCAAATGAACCTTCTTCCACCCAGTCGGAAAACCCACCTGTTATCCCCGCTGGTGCTGAGTTGGCAGAAGATGTTCTTAAAGTTCCTATGATTCCAGACCAATATGTTCGGGCTATAGTCCAAGTGTTGACAGTTGGAGAGTGTTCCATCAAAACATTCCAGTACACACTGTCCATGATACAACACCTCGTGCCATTGAACAACAATCGCGAAATTATAACGAACGAATTAATCGGTCACTCGCAGTCCCTTGGAAATTCCATAGTCGCTGATTTGAATGATGTTGCGGCTATGTTAGCTACGAGCACAATCGACGTGGATGTAAATTCTGGACCACTTGCGAAATTCTCCAATGCTGCATCTCAGCAAGCGAAGTTCCTGAGAGTATTGAAGACGTTGGATTATATTCACTCAAAACTGGCACAAAGTATGCGGGAAAAGGAAAAAGTCACTTCTGCAATCAAAGCCGCAATTGCGGGAAAATCAAGTGGTCCTACTCCCATGGATGCAGAATCCGAGTCAAGCTCCAAATTGTCCATTGAGGAAAATATGGCTGCTATTTACAACAAAATTGACGTGGCCGGATTATGGCACGCCCTAGGAAATGTGATGGGTATTGTGTCAGAAAACGAAGACCTGACGCGTGTTGGTACTGTTCTGCTTCCTTTAATTGAAGCATTTATGGTGATTTCAAAACCGTTCGTGTCGCACAAAGGAGTCGCAGCAGCGCCAGCAATAACAGCGCGTTTGACGCATTCTTCTTCCGCCCTTGCAATGTCCATAACGAAGGACAAAGACACGCGACAACTGACACACGAAGAACTGTTCAATAACTTCACCGAAGAACATAAAAAGATTCTGAATGTTATGGTTCGCAACAACCCAACTTTGATGAATGGATCGTTCTCTCTCTTGATTCAGAATCCAAAAGTCCTCGAGTTTGACAACAAGCGTACTTACTTTACTCAACAGCTGCACAAAAAAGCTGGACATGTTCATTATGGGAGCCTGCCTCTTAATGTTCGCCGTGCCCAGGTGTTTGAAGATTCTTACCATCAGCTCCATGGAAGGTCTGGCGATGAGATCAAATTCGGAAAGCTCAATATTCGGTTCCATGATGAAGAAGGCGTTGATGCTGGTGGTGTGACAAGAGAGTTTTTCCAAGTTCTTGCCCGTCAAATGTTCAATCCAGACTATGCACTCTTCAAACCTTCAGCAGTTGATAAGGTTACTTATCAGCCTAATCGTTCGTCATGGATTAATCCAGACCATTTATTGTACTTCAGATTTGTGGGTCGTATCATAGGAAAGGCTATTTATGATGGCCGTTTGCTGGATGCGTACTTTACTAGATCTTTCTACAAGTGTATGTTGGAGGCTCCTGTGGATTGGAAAGATATGGAAGCCATTGATCCATCGTTTCACAAGTCGCTTCAATGGATTCTTGAAAACGATATTACAGATGTAATGGACTTAACATTCTCGACAGAGGTTGAAGAGTTTGGCGTCGAAAAAATTATCGACTTGAAAGAGAATGGCCGAAATATTGCTGTAACGGACGAAAACAAGAAGGAATATGTGTCGCTTATTACTGAACAAAGGCTCACCAAGGCCATTCAAGAACAGATTAACGCGTTCCTGGGCGGTTTCCACGACATCATACCCAAAGATCTGATAAAAATCTTTAATGAACAGGAGCTGGAGCTGCTGATTTCTGGATTGCCTGATATTGACATCGATGATATGAAGAACAACACTGAATATCAAAATTACACACAATCGTCTCCTCAAATACAATGGTTCTGGCGTGCTGTGCGAAGTTTCTCTCAAGAGGAACGCGCCAAACTGATTCAGTTTGCGACTGGTACTTCGAAAGTCCCTCTCGAAGGTTTCAAAGCGCTTGAGGGGTCTAACGGAATCCAGAAGTTCCAAATCCATAAAGATTTTGCATCCAAGCTTCGGCTCCCATCTGCTCACACTTGGTAAGTGTGATTATAATGAAGTAGTTGGGAAATTAACTTCCAACAATATAGCTTCAACCAAATTGATCTTCCTGAATATGACTGTTACGAAGATTTGCGTGCTAACTTACTGACTGCTATTTCTGAATGCGCAACAGGTTTGTTTCCTTTGGACTTGTGTAAGGTAGCATGGAACTAACCGTTACATTAGGATTTGGCTTTGTTTGATTGTAAACTTATTTACATTTTCATATTCTTATTAGTGGGAGAATAAACCGTAAAGTCAGTGATCTACACTATTTATTACAAAACTTAAATTAGCAAAGTTGCAATGCAGTTGCACTTGGTTTGTTCATATCCATTTGGCTTACAAACGGACTGAGCAAATCCTGGTATTCTTTCTTCAGAACTTTCCAGTCCATTCTCCAATCCTCCACTAAAAGTCGAATGACGTCGCAATGTCCACTTTCAATTGCAACTTGCAGGGCGAATCCTTGGAACGCCATTGGGTTTACTTCAGGGTATGTTTGAAGTAAAAACGAAACAATCCGAGCATGCCCATACTTGCAGGCTTTAATTAGAGGGTATCCGTCGCAAGCAACAGGATCCAGCGGCGTCTTTGTGGTATAATGCATGGCAAGAGCTTTGACAACTTCATAATGCCCATTCATACAAGCATGACGAAACGCTGACGACTTTTCATATGACAAATTCACATCCAAGGTCAGCAAATAATTGACAAGCTCCAAATGGCCATTCTGCGCCGCCAAGTCCAACGCAAAGTCCCGATACTCTTTCGAGACTTGTTCAGACGCCAGAAATATCCTCCGCAAAACATGTGTCCACCCCGAAATCGCCGATATCTGAATACAAAGCGCGTCACATGCAGTCCAATTAATAGGTTTCCCAACTCTCCGAAGGTATTGACTGTCATGGTGAGCTGCAAGCATCAAAGCCGCTGGAACAAGTGAAGCCGCTTCACAAGCCTCCAAATCAAAGACTGTAGCTTCTTCATACAACACACCAAGATACGCCAAGGACTGATACGAAACGCCAAAGATTGCAAACAGTGCTGCAATGTAGTTTATCCCCAGCTTGTGCCACAACACTATCCGCCAGTTGAAGCCAGGTTGTTGTTTGAGGATCATGAGATTTGTATGAGCGAAGGCAAAGGAGGGTGGAAGGAGCAGCCGGGATGCTGCATTTCGAGACAGGCGTTTGAGACTGTGGAGTTGGTGTGGATGTAGAAACACGGTTGCTTTGGCAAGTACTTCGATTGGGAGGTCGAGGAGCGTCATTGTAGTCATTTAAGCCACTAGGAATCAGCGAAAAGGAGGCAACTTTCGTTGAGAGAGGATTTCAACAGGTTTGGTCGATTGCGTCATTTGGTCACGTGACGTATTTGAAACCATAAAAGGGGTTAAACCCGTGTTTTTTGTTTTTTTTTTAACAATGTGTTTTTCTTTCTATAAACTCTGTGAAAATGTATGTAGATATGCAATTTATGAATAACTTGGGTGACTGTAATCGTCCGTATCATGCTTCCAATTCCCCCTTTTCGTCGTGATCGATAAGTAGACCCTTCTTTCCGGCATAGAGCTCAACTTCCCAGTCCTCAAGTTCTCCGATTTCATCTTCATCTTGCCACCACACATCTTTTTCCCATTCCGCGCGTGGAGGAACTTCGTATCGATGTACGCGAACAGCACTCTTGAAACGTAGGATTTTAGTTCCTGGCTGTATTGTTGGTTCAACGCCAACAGGGTTGTGCTGACGAGATGGAGTGGTTGCGAGTGAAGGAGGAGGTGGAGGTGGAGGCGGGGGAGTTCCGCCAATGGATGTGGATGGAGAATATTCGAGAGGAGAGTCTGTCTTGACAATAGATTCTAATCGTTGCAGTGTATTCTTCTTGACAAATGAAATAGTGCTACCGCTTCCAGAATATTCAAGTGGAGAGTCTATCATGGAAACAGACTCCATGACGTGTTGAACTTGTAAGTGAGGTTGTGTTGAATTAAGAGACGAATCAGTTGTGGAATCATCCAATGGAGACGCAGTCATATGAATTGATTGTTGTCGTTCGATTTGAGTTTGTTTCATCAATACGGCTTGATCCATAATGTTCATGAGATCGTTCAGATCAAATGTATCTGCTAAATCGTTTGTATTGAGAGCAACAACGGAGCGAGAGTCCGTCATTGAAGAATCTTCATGAGAATCAACAGCAATCATTTGAACCTGTGGATCGACATCATTGTACGGATTGAATGTCGACGTTGTAGTTTTCAAGTCCCTTGCATCTTGGTCATCCACCTCTATTTCATTCGAAAAGCTGTCTGCTCGTTCCTCGCGCACTCCAATCTCGTGCACTCCGACCTCGCGAACGCCAACCTCGCGAGCTCCATCTTCGTGAACTCCATTTTCGTGAACTCCATCTTCGTGAACTCCGTCCTTTGAATTCACTCCATCTTCTTTACCTTCCTCTTCATCACTCAATAATCCATAATACTCTAGAACATCCAACTCTTGTTCATTAATAAACTGAATCATTGTAGAAGAAAACATTGAAGTTTTCAAATGCTGATACCGCTCATCATAATCTGACTCTTGTAGAGCACCTTCTGTAGCAGAATAATCCATGGGCAAACAAGAGACATCAATGACGGAGGCGAGAGAATCAATAGAATTAAAAGTAGTGCACTGAATATTCCAAGAATCCATTATGGAGAGAAAGTGCGATCGAGCGAGTGATTTTGAAACAAGTGACGAGAGTGCAGTGAATCTAGAGACCCATGTTGTTGATGGCTTTTGTTGTGGGGCCTCCGAATCAGGTGTAGATAGTTTTAGTATATACAGATTGTTTAGACTGACAGGCATGGTCATCTATTTCATGAGTGAGTGAGTGAGTGATGCAGAGTTCGTTGGCACGGTGAACAAGCTACCTTGATGAACTCTGTCAGAATAATATGAACATGATCGAGATTGACACCTTCAGGGACATTTGAAGCATCAGAGAGAATCGAGAGTCCTTGCTGGGCAGCCGGACTAGTGATTCAACCTGAGTTAGTTCTTGTTAGGAACCCAAGCAAAGCAGAAACGCACTTTTCGAGCAGCATCCGATTCACAACAATCCAAGTGCACCACTGAATCTGGGCGAGCGACGGCGGATCATCGAGCGACCACTCGGTCCGCCACAAATCAACTCGAACAACAAGAACCGCATTCCCAAAACAATCAACAACCACTTCGCTCGGAAGCGGCCACAAAAGAGGGACAACCAAGTGCGACAAGGGCGGCGATCCTTTGAACTTGCGAAGCAGAACAGCCACGGACTCGTGTGTGGTTGTTGTTGTTATTGCTGCCATCTCTTCTTCAAGTGAACAAGTAGAACTCCAAATAAAACACAACTTCAAATGCATGCAAACATTCACGCCACTTCAATCGCGGCTTTTATTGCTCAAACTGGCGCTGATCCTGACACGGCCCAGCGCTTTCTGTTTGCCACCGACTTTGATCTCTCGTCAGCCACTGTCCTCTTTGCTCAGAATTGGGTGCGTTCTCTCCCTCTCTCTTTCAAGGCCAGGCAACTAATCCACCTTACTGTCGAATCAGCAATTCAAGTCCGATGTCGTGAACTTCTACGCCGCAAACCCTCCCTATCCCTTTGATATACTCGAGCACCCCCTGTTTGAATTCATTCCTGATATCGCAAGAGATGTATCAGGTGCGTTTACAGCGTGAACGCAGCGAACGATGTTTCGTGAAGTGGCCAGCGTAGCGAGCCGTAGCTTGTTCTCTCCATAGACAGAATAATGAGAGCAGTGAACAATCCTTCGTGAAGCAGTCAACGTAGCGAGTTAGTGAAATCATATTTGATGAAACGGAGGATATTTAGTATGAGCTATGAATAACACCTTCTTGGACCCGATCGCACCTTCACGCAGGAAGGAATAATGTTACAGTGAATGAAGCGTAATTTTTGTTCAGTGAGTTGCGTTGCAAGTACATGAGTGGAGTTTGTGTCCATTCCCTGAACGAACGGCAGTATGACTGTCGTCGACAGATATATCAAGGGAAAGAAAGCTAATGTATTCATAGGCGTTCCAATCTTGATTGTAAATCTACGATATTGGAGAACTGAATGGGACTTGAATTCAATGAATTCAAATACTGTGCACGACCCTCTCCGCGATCTTCAATGGGCACTCTATTGGATTCTATCAAAAGCGCTAGAATTGTAAGATTTCAATAGCCGTAATCCAAAAAGCTCTGACTGATATCGACTAATGGAAAACAACAGGCCGTCTGTCCAACAGCGCGGCTTGGTTCTGCTATCCAATGCTGACGACGCAAATCCATCCGTATCTGTTGATTCCATGCACGTTATTCTCCTTGAATTCATTCAGAACGTGATTCCAATCAAACTGGTCTCCTTAATTATTTGCGACTCAGCCCCGAAATCGTTCCTTTCTCGCGCATGGTCCATCGTCTCTCCTCAATCTAAATTCTTGGAATCGTTTGGTGTCAAGGTATTATCTTCTTTCTATTCGCCTCTGTTTCCTTCTTTTTTCTCACTCCAAACCAAGACAATCCAATGCACACGTCAGTCACTCCACACGTACATTGACCCGTCAAACATCCCCACCGACATGGGAGGGAAGCTATATTTTCGCCATGAAGACTGGTACCAGAACCACCTGCCCACTTTCTCCAAACTCGACTACACCCGTCCTGTTCTCCCCAAAACTGCGCACCACCCGTCAGTCACTCTGAACGCAGCCCAACGCACATCTGAAGCCGAACCATCGCTTGTTACCGAGTTATTTACCGATGCCATGGTGGCCGTGTCAACATTGAGCCGAACTTCAACAACCTCCGCCACCCTTCCCTCCATCCTGTCAAAAGTCTCTCCAGAAGTAGCAGCCATATATCTCTCCTTAGTCAACGAGTACAAAGAAACTCAAACGAGTTATTTGAGTTCCGTGGGGCGGCCGATGGATGAATTTCAGGTGTCAACTTTGAGAACCAAGACACTGAACCAAGCAAAGACAGAATTTGGAACTGAGCTGCATGGTCTTGACCTTTTGGACTCAATCAAGGTGAGCTTCTTACCTATTCACAAAACTTGGTTCAGACGAGAGGAGTTTCTGTCTATGAGTTGGCCTGGTTGCCTTCCACTGCTGCTGCGGAATGAAAGCACAACACGTATGTTTGCCTGGGTTTGGTTGATACCGGGAGTACCATTTTGATGACTCTGCGAAACTTTGTCAACCAGATCTACAAATCATTTCGTGCTTTGATTTCGAAGCCGTAGTGAAAGCGATCAGGCCCACTCATACGTAGAAACGCCCTTGATAATCATCCTCACAATTTGGGTGCCATGTTGACAGCAATTTTAACCACATCGCAACAGGACGACTTAAGCCGTTTTGACAAGGACTTTGCCAAATCCTATTCCGAGTCCCTCTACTATTCCCTCATGAACCAAGTGCTTGATGCCAAGAAGAGATGGGAGGCTCGAATCTCATCCCGAACAATGACTACGGAAGGCGAGCTGAATGATCAGTGCACAGATTTGTTGGCAGAAATCAAGCCAGAGACTGCACCAAAAGGCGTATGGGAGAGCGTTGTGAGTGCAGTGGATGAATTGGTGAGGAAACCGTTGATTCCATTTCTTGTGGAAGAGAGGGAGAAGGATAAAGTGAAGGGAAAGGGAAAGGTGTGATCCAACTATAATAGATACCTTCGCTACTGATTTAACTCTTTATTTTATTGTCCTCTCTTTCGTTGCGAAACAAGACTTTCCGTAGTTCCTCTTCACCAGACTTAACTCCAGGCAATTCACTATATCGAGGGAACTTCATCTCAACTTGATCTGCCTTCCATTGAGGCCATTTCGATTCAATGCGTTGAATGATTGAATCAAACACAGCCTTGTGCCCCTTATCCCCGAAATGAATTCCATCCAAAAAGAACCCCGCTATCGAAGAAGTATCAAACGCGTCCGAGTCATATCCACCTGCAGGAATAAACACATCCCACAAGTTGATCAACTCAATATTCGACCATTTCTTCAGAAGAGTCTTCACAACTTGAATACACGCGTCCCGATATACCCGTGCATTCTCGATCAAATATCCGTCGATTTTCCTTCCTCCAATAGGTGGCGGCGTCATTACCAGTAACTTCACACCTGGAACGGTCTCAACCACTGCATGAATCACAGCCTCCAAATTTAATTTATAATCTCCAACGCCAGACACAATACCACCTTCCTTCATGATGTAATAATCGTTAGTTCCAATCATGAGTGTGACGAGCTTGATTTGTTCGACTGGAAACTCATTGAGGACAGGTTGTATGATTTGATTCATATGAAATGCCGTGTATCCACCGAACCCTCTGAATTTGACGCTTAATTTGCGGGTGTAGTTGGAGGCAAGGAGTTGTCCCCATCCAACGGTGCGGATGCCATACTGTGGTTGGGAGTGCTGAGTTGAATACGATAAAATTGGGAGAAACGAACATCGGTTAGGGAGTCTCCTAGTAATATGATTTTATCGAGAGCCATATTCGGTTCAATTGAAGTTGCCGCAGTTTGTCTATTCGAATCGCAAAGATCCATAAGAACGAGGGCTGATAAAACCAAGACTCAACTGCAAGCTTGATCCCTGATTAGCATTCACAAAGAGTGCTTTCCGCACAGCATCGGTGGACACTTTACCGAAGGGAATTTGACGAATCGACGGATATTTGAATTTCAACGTTGCAGGTGTCAAGTCTGGCCACTTTTCTTTGACCAACGTCAGGATGCCATCGAATACTTGCTTATTCCCTTTATCAGAGAAATGAATCCCATCCGAAAAGGATTCCATGATAGATGCCGGATCAAATGCTGGGTCCCGCAATGAGGATTTGGTTGGAATGAACAAGTCCCACAAATTTAATAACTCTAAATTCGGCAGGTTCTGTTGCAGTTTCTGTACAGTTTCAATACACGCGTCCCGATAGACAATCAGCTCGTTGAAATGAAAATGAGCAACAATACGTTGCCCAACAGGCGGAGGAGTCATGACGACAAGTTTCGCTTTCGGGACAGCTTCACTTATCAAGTGAATGATTTCTTCCAAATGCACCTGATATTCATCCACGTCCACGTGTTGCGGATCCAACGATCTCGCGTCGTTCGTTCCAATCAGCAGAGTCACAAGTTTGATGGTATCTCTCGAATATTGAATTTCTTGAAGGATGGAGGGAAGCATGTGCATTAGGTGCCAAGAGTTGTATCCGCCGTATCCGCGGAATTCAACGTCGAGGCGGCGGGAGTACTCTTGCATGAGGAGCTGGCCCCATCCGTTTGTTCGAATGCTCCACTGTTTAGTAAAGTCGAGTCAGGTTTCGAGGTAATCTAATATCAGAAAGTTGGGCGGGCCATACTGCAGTACCTCAGTCAACGAGTCGCCAAGCAACAGCAGTTTATCGTAGTCCATCTTCGGTACGGTTATGCTTATCTCGATGATATTGTCATTGAAGCTATGGGCCTTGTCATTGGCTGTGAAGGACGATTTGGCTATTGTTGAGCTTGCGGTGCTGTCATCATTTGAAGCAAGGAACAACTGGATTCCAACGAGCAGTATAACTACGACAAGAATGAGGCGGAACCATACGGCGATAAGAGAACGCGACATAAATCCGGTTGAGATGGTTTTTAGAGAGAAAGTAAACGAACGATACCGTGAAATCAGAAATAATTAAAGAATAATACCTATAGGAAGGAAGAAAATAAAATCCGAAATGCAAAACGTTTTGCAAAACGTAATATTGCCCTTCTGAGTCGAAGCTGTCAAAATTGATTTGTCAAATAACCTCAAACAGAAGTCTGCCGAGATGATGACCGTAGAAACCAAAGACTCCCTCAGTTCCATGTCTCCACTGATGAAGGCATATATAGATGCTTCCGCGGCCCGAAGTGGATTTAAACTTGGTATGTTAAATGGCAAAACAGCAGGCGACTTGGTTTTAACGGTTTCACAAGGTAAAAACTACTCAGGATTTACTTCCATTGGAGGCTATAAGTTGCTGAGTATCTTGGAGTGGCGGCTGGAAAAGCATGATTTCTTGATGTCAACTGAGATTGTAGTTGCTTCTCGAGTGCTACAAACGTTGCTAACAAGGCCAACCTCGGAAATTTATGGACCACCTCGGTCGAGTATCGAGGAGAGTTTTGGAACGTTGAAGGTTTGTATTCGTTGGAGCCCTATGGTAATTATACTGACTCAGCTTTTTTGAGCAGGTGCAACAACAATCGACCGAGGTCAAAGAATTCATTGAGCGCGTTTCTACAAAGGATACAATAATCCGTCTGCCTGTCGCTTCTCTCGAATCGAAGCCAATAGTCGCAAGGTCATCAGGTCCATCAAGTCGCAAGAGAAAATATTCTGACTATGACCTCCCTGCACGACCTGTCAAGCGCATTCGGGACGATGGTAGTATGTCTGCCACGGCTCAGAAGATTGAAGCCCGTCTCAAACTCGCGCCAAACCCTTTCCAGCGAAGTCTTGCATCATCATTGTCGAAAGCATTCAGCAGCTGCGCTCTCGAAATAGCATTGAGGGAGGGGTTGAGATTTCTCCGGAAGAATGAAGCTATAATCAGGAGGGACTATATGGACGTCTTCGAAGATGCATTTAAGCAACGGAACAGTGCCGAACTATTGGAGACCTCAACTGTTCTGAAACTGGAAGTGTTGGACTTCATCGGAATTTTAAAAGTCATGAAGTGAGTGATACTGGTACATTTGATTCCACTGTAAACTAATAAGCATGTATACCAGGGCAGGATTGTTGAAGTTTTCGTTTTTGGGAGATTCAGTGAAGATCTCTGATGTGTTGGGTATGACTTTCTATGCTCGTAATTTGGATGCCCACGCCCCTTCTGGTGGATTATCAGATTTACAAATCAATCATATAATGGACTCAGTATTTGAATTCTTGGATGCTACTGGATGCAACGCAGCTGTGTGGGACGAATATGATGCATTGAAGGTCAAGGTGGTTGAAGGAATCGGAGAAACCTAAAAAGGAAGAATTATCTCGATTATTTCTTGTTTTGACATTCAGTTCTTCTTACTTCATGTCCTTTACTTTAATCAAAACTTTCAAAATATATCTTTATCATCAATCTTACTCATGCATCCTCCAAAAAAAGATAAAATGTATATAAAGTAATGAATGGAAAAAGCACCCGTAAGAGAGAATCAGTGAAGTCTAAAGGATAGGGAAATATATGCGTGAACATAAAATCCAAAATCCAATCCTCGATTTAACGGGCAGCGCTGTGCTGGCAGTTCACTGAGAAACTAAATACGGGGAGCTTGAGAGAAAAAAGCAACAAACAATGAGTATGTAGATGTTAAAACAACATAACTCGCAACCAACGCGACAACAAGCTTCCTTTCAATGGAAGCTGAAGTTCTCAGAGAGAGGAGATTTAATTTACCCAATGTCTCCAACTCAAACTCCTCCGTACCATCATAATGAAGAAGCGGTACCACCAATGGCCCATACTCACAACACCACGTCACAAGGCACAGCGTTATCGCGACTGATGTAGAGTCATGATGAAAGAAGAAAAAATGGCGGCGGGTCGTAAAAAAGAGGGTGGCTTCATCTGACAATTCTTGGAGCAGGTGAGGTTGGCTGGTGACGCATCAAGGGTAGGCGTCGCAGAGAGCATGGCTTGAACTTCCGCGCATAGAAGACAACTAGGGAGAGTTTGTAACTATAGTTTTGGATATGGGAGTAAGTATTAAGGGCTGTGTTAAGGAATGATTCAAACAGAAAGTCTGGCTCACAAGTTACAGTCATGGCCTGATTTCTGTACTGGTTCAGGTATAATACGAGCTATTGCGACAGGATAGCTGACGAAGAGGACGGTTAGTACGGGACCACGAACCTATCAGTTGATGGGACGCGTCTGTTGTTTTTAGAGAGAATATTGTCAGGTGGAAGAAAAAAACGAAGTAAGTTACTTTCTCAATCCAACCAAATATTCTCTAAATGCAGACATCTAGAAGCGATGGAAGGGAGGCATGATTCTCCACGAACACCAGCAAACACACCAGGGAACACACCCAGAATCGTCATGAACGTAGCCGATTTCAGTGAATTGTCCCCTCTCAAACCCTCGAAGATTTTGGATTCCAAGTCAACACCGTCTGTCCAAATAAGAAAGCCGACGAAACTGCCACCTGTGTCCGTGACTCTGTCTGATTAACAGCATCAACGGCCGGCTTCTTGGCTGCTCCAAACGGCAGCATCAGAGACAATGTATCAAATATATGTGGAATGTATGGGTACTGCTTTCAACGACCTTCTTTTCACCACCTTCCACTGCTTGCTGTAACTTGTCGACGAATAAATTGATTCCACCACTCAAAATATCTCCACCACCACACAAAACCATATCAACGACTAAATTATGAATATTAGACTGTGCTGAGCGCAACATCAATTGCCTATCATATTATTATTAGTATGAAAGATAACTGCAGTTGTCTACCATCCAAGAACACTGACAACAATTGTCGAAGTGCATATGAAAAGAATCATAAGTACAACAAATCGGGGCCGTCCAGAGATTGCTTGATGGAGAATACTCGAAGCCGCGGATGGTCTGCGGTGGTTTAGTTGAGTAATGGTCATCGTCCTTTGCAAGTGATTCCCTCTGGCCTGTGTTTTGAAGAATTTCTGCAAATCTTTCGGATAATCTCTCCACTTATTGAGTAAATGGACGGTGATTTAAGGTAAATCGCTTGTTTAGTTTATTTGGATGGTGATTTAAGGTGAATCTTCTTTGATTATGTTCAACGTAAAAAACCTTTAATTCACCAACAACGACATGAACTAGTGGTGCCAAATTCTTTTTGGGGCTGGAATTACACAAAAATTTTTGGACAAACTTTAAAAACTTAAAAAGACTTATATCAGAAACTCAAAACGTAGAGAAATGGGACAAAATAAGCTTGAAAGGATTAATTAAGCGTTACTGTTGGCAATAGACTCGGACTTCATTTGATCGGATTTGAGTTGTGTACCACCTCTGACGCTAACGCTGGCTTTTAAACATTTTGCAAACGCCGTCGCCATTTCAAAGAAGGCTTGTTGCAAATCTGCAAGCTCAAAGATGAACGAACGTCCTTTGACGCCTTCTTCTTTGTTCAATACCTCACTAAACTTGAGTTGTTTCAGCAAGTCAATTTGCTTCGCAACAAGGCCTAACTGACTTGCGATGGTCCAAGAAAATAAACCACCTAGAAGAAGAAACGCAAGAATGATTCCGAGCATCATGAAACCGGTTTTCTCACCAGAAGCCTTAATGTCTGCTAGTCAATATTAATGAACACCGCGAATATGAAACGCTGTCCTAACAACGGCATGACCTTGAGTTCAAGCAGCCAGTTTACCCCATTGATGTTGCGATTCACATATATCTTCTCTTTGCCGGACTGGTCCATGTTTTGAACAAAGTCGAGAATTTGGGCTATGGTTGTGGCAGATTGGAACGAAGACGTGTAAAAATTTGCAAGATCTTGGACAAAGGTGTTATTAATGCTTCCAAGCGGAAGAATCCCATATCCATCATTAGTCAACAAGTTGATGGAAGGATCAGAACTGGCTACTAGTTTTCCACTTGTTACATCAAGGAACCCAGAAAATGTTGGATATGGAATCGTGCTTGCAATCTTGGACAATCTGACACTTACAAAGTTCATAGTCCTAATATTTCCGGAACGTAAGCTTTTTTGCACGTAGCCAATGTCCTTACCAGTCATTTCCAACCGTTACTTGCTCGTTGGTCACAGGATTCACAGCGATCTCGATCGATGACTTAAGAAGCTGGCCGCTTGCAACGAAAATAGATGTGAAGCCTCTCCAAGTTTGATTTGTGTAGTCAATATTAGCATTGAGTGGAGGTCCCGATTGAAGTGCAACTGTGTTGTTAAACCCAGGAACATAGTGGGGGTGAAAGAGGGCTTCCCATTGGATCGCATTGCCAAAATGAGATGAGAAAATTATTTGGGTCTTGAGTTATCATCATGACTTTTCTTGTTGGTGATTCATCAGGGTAGGCATATCCAAAGAGTGTACCAGTCGGATAAGTGTAGAAGTAAAAATTGGATGTCTGCTTTCTATTTCTGTCTAGAAGTGTAAGCATATCAAAGAGCGTCGATTTGGCTCGTTCTGGAGTGGACTGACTCCACTTATTTTGCTAAATACTGCTTCAGCTTATTCCCAAACTGTCTTAAAATCATATCACTTACACGAAAATAAGTAGCTTGCAAAGTAGTCAGTTCTTGCAAGCTAGCCGCAGCATCGTTGATAATTCCAAAGATCTGGTTGGAAATCAAGTCTTCCATTTCCACGACTAAATTATGAATATTGGTCTCCGCGGAACGCAGAGTCAGTTGCCTTAAATAGCGTTATTTGCGTTACACTGCTTACCATCCCAGAACACCAACAATGATTGTCGACGTGCAGGTGAAGAGAAGCATAAGCACAACAAAGCGGGGACGGCCAGAGATCGCTTGATGGAAGAGACTTGACGCTACAGATGTTCTGCGACGACTTGGACGTGTGACAGTTGACATTATGTGCAAGTATACTTCTACCCTTCGTGAGCAGCGGTCAATTTTTTGGTAAATCTTTCAGAGAATCTCGTCATTTATCGTTCACGACACAATGGACGGTGATTTAAGTAAATCTCGTTTGTTTTCATGGTTGCTTTTACCTCTGACGTCTTGATGAAGCGCCTTTGACAATGCCTGGCTAATATTCAGTTTCTGTTCTAAAACACTGAATCCAATATGGCAAGAAGTGTAAGTATAATTTGCATTCCAAATCAGTGTTGTAAATCTTTCACATTTCGTCTCGTTGGAATATATCTCCTCCAGCGACAAACAATGAGTGGTGATTTAAACATAATATGCTTATTCTATTTTTTATACCACACGATGAAAAGAAACCATTTGAGCAATACCCGAAACAAGTTCCCCAAACACAAGTACAAGGCCTATTCCACAGACAATCAGATCTACAATGGTACTGTTTGCAGTTAATTGAAAGGATTACTGTTGGAAGGATCTTACACATAAGTCTGCCATATACAATAAAAGAGATACGCGAAACATGTCACAACAGTCAGGCCAAGAAACATTCCAAACGATCCTCTGTCTTCCATTTTGTTTCCTTTGTTCCCTATTTCGCAATAGTTAAGCGATTCATTCGATTGGAATGACGCCCCTTGACTCTGAATTCTCGATTCAACCCCGTCCTTCACCAACACCTCTCAACGCGACGACAAACGCAGAATAAAATAATACGATAGATCCGGAGACTCCAATTTCGTATCCCTGCCTCGTCAGCCCTGTAACTCCCATCAACCTGTCAAAAACACAGCACTCACCAAGAAACAACCGCGCAGCTTCAAGAACCGCCCACGGAAACAGTCCAAATATTTCAAGCGGAAGTGCAGCACCAGCATACGGAAACGCAGTCGCTTTGTACGCGAGGAGGATCAGGAGAATGAGCCACATGGCAGGAAAGAAACGTTCGTTGAGATAGAGCATGATTTGGAGGGGTAGTGAGGAGTAGATTTTGGGAGTTGTGGTCCTTTGAGAGGTTGTGGGAGGTGGTGGTGGGGCTTTTTTGGATTTGGTGGATGCGCCGGCGGCGGTGGCGGTAGTGTCGTCTTTGCCAGTCGGAAGGGCTTCTTTTGGCATTTGTTTTTATTATACTGATTTATCGCATCAAATCTGCATATCCGGAAAGCTTTGAATTATTTTGAATAATTTAGAAAATTTGGATGTTATTACTGGGGACGGAAAACACTTTTTTGCAATGAGTTTGAGAGGACAGTATCACTATGCTGTTTTAACCATTCTTAGACACTATTTCTCACAATCTGTCTGTTGCTTGAATTTTCAGCAAAGTCAGGATAAGCTCTGAGGCAAGAAATAAGGTTGCACAATTCGTTGCATAGTCTATGCCACGTCTACTTCCTGTAACGTGTAGGGTTTCGCTGATTGGCGTTTATGTCGTAGTATATATCGTTGGAACTGGTGTCGCTTGGGCAAGTTGCGAATTGGACGAAGGAAGGGGATTTGATACCTGCACTGCAGCTTCTAAACTGCTACTCTTCGTTGTTAAGTCTTGCGCTGCAGTTCCTAAAGTACCATTATTCTTCATAACGTCAGTCAATGTAGTCTCCAAAGCATTGTTTTTAATTTCAAATCAAGCAGTCTTGGTTTCCATGGCAGACCGCTTCATACCTGAAGCGACCCTTCGTCTTGTAGGTAAGCGCCTGGCCTTGCTGTAGTCGGTAACAGTTAAGCTTGATTATTGCAAAAGATAAACATTTTTTGGCTTGATATTTGTGAGTAACAATATCAGAACAGCGTCCGTCACCATCCTTTTAAGTGTGACTGGGGCTTATTCTGTATTCCTTTTGAGTACAGGAGAGATTTTGATTTCTATCAGAATCATCCAGGGGTCCCTCCTTCTTTTCCTTCTTTATATTTTTAAAAGTTTCTGAACGAGACCCATGAGCACACCCTTGAGCAGTTCGGGATCAGGGTTGAGCAGCCCAGCATCGAATGGACTCGGAGTAGTTCTTGAAAGCGACATGCACGCGCAGACCATCACCGTGACAGTATCGTGGGCCGTGATAGGCCTCGTTGTGCTTGGCAGTGTAGTGGTAGTCGCCGTTGTGTACCGAGTTGTGGTTGCGACGCGGTATTCGCGGCTTCCGTTTGTGTCGCCGCTTCCGAATTCGGCCGATGCGCCGACGCCATTCGATCTGCGCCTCGACTCGCACTCGGACCACGCGCCGCCGATCGACGACGACGACGACGACGTGGACATTCTCAGAAAAGTGAAGGCGCTTGGTTTTCTCGATCGCCAAGTTGTGAATGAACTTGGGCGTCACTTGGTGGTGTGTTTGTTTGTTTGTTTGCTGCTAATAACTTGATAAGTACTCAAGTATTCTTTATTAAACAGACTCGCAAAGTACGCGCAGGCCATGCTATTATTGCACCGGAAGACTCTGCTTCAAACCAGGATTTGTATGTTGTTCTTGACGGGACTGTTGGTGTCTTTGTGAAGGGCGTGCCAAACGCAACGCCCTTTCTCAATCCACACCTGAATCCCTCTTCAAATGCCTACTACACTTCGGGCTTCTCCTCAGGCGACTCGGACTCGGACCTCGGCTTCTCTTCAACCGATGAAGATCGCAGCGACTTGGACGACTTGAACGCAAAACGGCCGCTTCACTCAAAAGTCAATCTGTCGGGTTTCCATCTGTTGAATCAAGTCAAAAAGAATGCAACCGTTGTTTCCAGTCTGTCTTCTATTCTTCAGGTTGTCACAGAAGGAATCAATTTGCCGCAGCCTCTTCAATCCTTTCATCATTCAGAAGGTACGAGTGAGATCATGGCTGCCCCTGAGAAAGAGGGAAGGAATATTGAACTCGTGTGCATGGGAATATTGCAAAAAGGAACAAAAGCGAGTTGACTCGCCGCAGGCGGGGCGAGCTTTTGGAACTGTGAGCGCAGCGAATTGAGTAGCAAGTACATGAGCGGAACTCGTATCCTTCTGGCGAAATCGGCTCATAGTGAGCGCAGTGAACAACTTTTCTGCTTCGTCAAGCAGTTTGGCTAGCAATCCATCTGCAGCAGCATCGGTACTTCTGTTTAGCAACACCTTTTCGAAAAGCGAGTACATTGAAGAGCGAATAGAAAGACAGTGATCTCTCAGGAACAGTTACTAACCTATGAAATAGCAAACACTCCAACAATCGAAATCATTCCCATGCCTGAACCAAATCCTTCTTCCGTGTCATTTGCATCAACAAATTCAAACTTGACTAGTCGTGCATCCAACTCGATCCCAATCCCTCTCCCACACTCAACAGCATCATCTTCTTCAGACCTTCTTTCTTCAACTCCTACATCGGCTGCGACAGGATCTTTCTTTCAACAACCTCGTGCACCCATATCCCCACCTCGCACATCTTCCCTTGTACTATCTCCCTCCAACAACCCTCCAAAACAAGCAAAACCAACCATGGCAACAATAGCAATCACAGACACCAAACTCCTCATTCTCCCCGCAGACGCGTTCCGATGCCTTCCTTTTGCAAACTCAATGCGAAACACAAACACATCCTCTTCATCTTCATCATCACACCCCAAAAACCCTCAAGCCTCCCTCGCACATGTTGCTCAGGTACTTGTGGCGAGATTCATGAGTGTCACTGTTGTGTGTATGCAAAAATATCTCGGACTCAAGGGAGAATTGCTCGAAATCGAAAAGGCTCTTGTTGTGGGTGCTGGAATCGGAAACGCTCTTGACAGTACATGGGTTGAGCGGATAAGACGACGCTGCAGCGATTTGAGGAAGCCAGTTGTTGTTGGACCTGGTTTGGGTGTCGAATTCGGAGGCAGCACGGGTGGACTGTTGGGTGTTTCGTTGTTGGATGCGGAATCCACAGCAGGTTTCAGCGATGCAGGTACCGGGAAGTTACCTTTAGCTGGCGTACAGCAGGATGGGTTACGCAAACGATTTAACTCCAAGAAAAAGACTATGGATGTGGATGAATCCGAAAGCGATGCAACTACTAGTACTGGGTACCCTTCTCAGCTCCCTTCCTTCAGCTCAGCGAAACGAAACACTCTCATGTCGTCTATGCGTCAGCAACATCAGGAACCTATACGTCCACTTGCATCTCTTCGTTCACCGACTCTTGGTTTCCGTTCTCCTTCCTTCAAGTCTGCAACCCCAGCAGCTCAATACCTTGACCTCAAACTCCCTGGAACTGTTTTGGAAACCGAAACAGACGAAGACAAACAATTAGCAGACGCTATTTATGACTCAATTGCATTAATTCTTGGCATCACACCACCTACCGTTGGCGGGCAAGTGGACACACAAGCATCGCATCCATACAAACATTATGCGTCTGTCGACTCTATTGATTCGACTGACGACTCAGTATCCATCACGTCATCTCAAGCGTCCTCAGAGTTCTGGAATCCGTCAAATTCAGCATCATCGTTCCCAACTTCACGCAGCAAACATGGCAAAGATATTGTCATTATTTGTTTGGAGCGGGGAGACGTTCTTGTGAAAGAGGGGCAGCGTGATGCAGGACTGTGGTTTGTGATTGATGGTATTTTGGAGGCCAGTGTGAAGGATGGTTCAAAAACTGTTGGCGGTAGGAAGAAGGGTGTGTTTTTGGTCAAACCAGGGAACGTTGCGGGATATTTAAGCACTGTCACAGGTTTGTCCGTGGCTTCTCATATATTCGTGCATACTAAAATCTAAAACAGGGCACCCTTCTCTCGTTACCCTTAAATCCAAGACCGATTCGCAGGTTGCGTTCCTTCCAAAATCCGTCCTTGAGAAACTGGTTGAAAGACATCCTTCCATCATTTTGACACTTGCAAAACGTCTCGAATCACAACTTTCCCCTCTTACGTACCAAATCGACTGTGCTCTCGACTGGACTCACGTCAATGCTGGCGAAGTCTTATATCGTCAAGGCGACCCTTCAGACTCAATCTATATCATACTTACAGGACGACTTCGCTCCATCAGTGACGAATCCTCATCCAACAACACCGGAAAGTTTGAAATATATGGTGAAATCGGACCCGGCGAATCTCTCGGTGAACTTGAAGTCCTAACTGAATCGCGGCGTCCAACCACTGTCCACGCAATTCGCGACACTGAAATCGCTGTCATCCCGAAAACCCTCTTTAACGCCCTCGCGAACCGGATCCCTGAAATGACGATCCAAATCAGCAGAATGCTTGCTTTGAGGAGTCGCGGAGTTGCAGCTGCCGTTACATCTGGTTTCGATTTTGGAAGTTTGAATCCGTTCGCTGTGGAAGAAGAGACGAGGACAAATCCGGCGCTTTCGAGTGCGTCAGCGGTGTACTCGAAAACGGCGGGTGGCGTTGAGAGTGCACGAAACAACTATAATTTGAAGACTGTGGGAATTATTCCTGTGAACTCGTTGGTTCCTATTGCGCAGTTTGCGGAACGGTTGAAGCAGGGGTTGGAACTTGTTGGATCCTCTGTCGCGTTATTGAATAACGCTGCTGTTGTTGATAAAATGGGGAAGCATGTTTTCTCAACAATTGGAAGGTTGAAGTTGATGAGTTGGTTAGCGGAACAGGAGGATTCGTATCGACTGGTTCTTTACGTTGCTGATGGCGGTGTTGGTTCTCAATGGACACAGCAGTGTATCAGACAGGCAGACTGTATTTTGCTTGTAGGACTTGGAGATGAGGATCCAGCCATTGGAGAGTTTGAACGGCTTGTGTTGAGTTTGAAGACTACAGCGCGAAAGGAACTTGTGTTGCTACATCATGAACGAAGTTGTGTTCCAGGAAGTACAGCTGCATGGTTGAAGAGCAGGTTGTGGATTCATGCGCATCACCATGTAAGTTCTTTGTGAATATCTGTATTGGCCAAAGTACATACTTAACTCAACAACAGGTGCAAATGCCTCTATCGTCTCCAAAAGCGCTGCACCGCGACATTCATAAGAAGACAACGCTTATGGATCTACAAGCTCACTTTCAACGGTTCTATTCTCAAGCTACAGGCCGTTTGTTGAATCCAAATGCACGCACTTCCCCAAACGCACACACCGGGATCCGATCAGACTTTGCTCGAATCGCTCGGCGACTGCTCAACAAATCTATTGGACTTGCTCTTGGTGGAGGTGGTGCGCGTGGTATTGCTCACGTTGCCATTATTCGAGCGTTGGAGGAAGCTGGAGTTCCTATTGATATGATTGGAGGCACGTCCATTGGAAGTTTTGTGGCTGGATTATACGCGCGCGAAAACGATCATGTCAGTATCTATGGCCGAGCAAAGCAATTGTCGATGCAAATGTGTTCGAAATGGAGGCAGTTGTTGGATCTCACTTATCCCTTGACGAGTCTGTTTACAGGACATGAATTGAATAGGGCTATTTTTAAGGTGATTTGTTTTGGATTCGGTAAGATGTTTACCTTTGCAACTAAAATGGTTTTATTCAGAGTTTTCACGAAACTCAAATCGAAGACTGTTGGCTTCCTTACTTTGCCGTCTCTGTCAATATCACAGACTCCCGTGTTGAAATCCATCGCTCTGGTTATATGTGGCGATACGTGCGCGCTTCCATGTCACTCGCAGGTTATTTTCCGCCTCTTTGTGATAACGGAAAAATGCTTGTTGATGGTGGTTATCTGAACCTTGTTCCTGTCGATATTGTCATTGCAAAAGGAGCAGATGTTGCCATTGCAGTCGATGTTTCCCTTTGGAACGACACGAGTCCCGTCACGTATGGAGACTCGCTGAGTGGAGTGTGGCTCTTTTTTGCTCGCCTAATACCAGGCCTCACGACTTCATCGTACGGGAGAATCCCTCTTCTTCCTGACATTCAAGACCGGCTAGCTTTCGCTGGAAGTGTGGAGAGGTTGGAGAAAGTCAAGTCAGGAGAGTTTTATTTACGACCGAATGTTAGCAAGTATGGAGCCGCCGAATTCGAAAAGTACAAGGAGATTTACGATATCGGATACAAATATGGAAAGGAAATAGTTCGCAAGTGGGAGAAAGATGGAACGTTGGAGAAGAGGTTTGGGGTGGTGAGGAACAATGGGGATGGGGTGAGACGAGGAAATCGGAGAGCATCTATATAAAATTTGCATAATATTACTGATCTTTGCTATTTGTTTTTACAATGGGCTGATCTAACTATTGTACGTCGATAATCATTTAAATGCAATAGATAGTGTCACAATCGACGTTTCTAAAACAAAGGATCTGGACAGAAATGATATTAGTATACAAAAACTGTCGAAGCAAAAAGTAGCTCAAAATATGAAAATGTCAATCGAATTACGTCGAAGTACGAAAGCCACGGCGGTATCTACTTTCACTCATAAAACCTTGGAAGGCCGTCCTCGATTCTTTATGCTGATGTTGCTCTTTATTTGCACGTCAACAATAACAGTTGGAGTTCTTGGATGGTTGGTGACGTACTATGTCGCGCTGCCATCTAACAAATAGTATTCAATAAGCAACTCTCGCTACGTTCTGCTGAGAATAATATTCATAGCTTAGTTGCAGAAATGGAAGATCTTGTATCAAATCAAATCTTTGGAATCATCATCGACTCTGCGTCAAGTTTACAAGAATTAACTACTCTTCAAGCCACTTACTTTCGCGTTAGTTTTGCTTATTCAGAAGCCAACCTTAAACCATCTCTTTTTAGAAAAACCAATGGAGCCAGTCCACACCTGAACGAGCAACATCAACATTGCTGGATATGCTCACAATCCTCGACAGAAATAGAGAGCATACATCTGACATGTTTTACTATACATATCCCGCGGGAACTATGTTTGGTTACGTATATTCTACTGACGATCTTGCCATCCCTGTACAAATGATTTCTCAAGATGCCAAAACTCTATCTGTTTCTCTTTGGAATTGTGATGAATCTGGGCTTCCTATATCGCCGCCAGCTGTTTCTTTTCCAGGTGGTAATATTACTTTGGCACTTCTTCCAGGTGGATCACTTGGAGCAAATATCGACTATTCCAATCAGACTTGGCGCGGTTTTACTTCTATCTTTGTTTCAAGTGGCCAACTTGTGAAATCTTCACTTCAAATTGCTGTTAATCCTGTAACGAAAGAGCAAGTAACAGTTGGTAATGATTGGTAAGTGTACAAATACATTGTTCCGTCAGCGTCCTTAATGCGGCAATCACTTAGGACGATGGCGTTTGTAAGTGGAAGATTGTTTAAAATTGCAACCGCCATTCCCTACCCAACATTTGCGGGCTTTCTTGACCTTGATAGCGGATGTCTTGTCGCTAGTTCTGACCCTTCTTTGTCGCTAATCAAGAGTGATCAACGCGGAATTATTGCACTCGCAGCCCTTAACAACACATTTGGTCAAGATCTGGCCAATTATTTCGCGACAACATATCCTGGTGGCACAACACAAAGTCAAATGATCGAATTCGCTGCCGCTATGGATCGAGCTAGCAATGAGAAGATTTATATTGATCGTAACGTCAATGGTGTCAACTGGATGCTGGAGATGAAAGTTATGTCATTGATTGGACAACGAGTTATATTCGCCGTGTACATGAATGTTGACTATGTCGAAACTGACATAAAGTCTTCAGGCAGAAAGACTGGCTTCATGATGCTTGGTATTATTCTTGCGTTTCTTTGTCTTGGTGGTTTGTTCTCTTGGACAATCGCCAGTCAATTGGGCCTTGTTGCGAAGCAGATTGACTTGTTGAAGCAGCTTAAGATTAATGAAGTGTTAGATAGAGAATCAGGAGTAAAGGGACGGTCGTTCATTTATGAGCTCGCAAACTTGCAGCAAGCCTTTTTTGAAATGGCAACAGCGTTTGCTCAATCTCTAAAGACTAGTCTGAACATCAGAGGCGTATCTACAAGGGCCGAGAGCCACGCTTGACACTTTATTTTGAGTTTTCCCTTTTATTAATATCATTCTTATGAGAATACTTGTTCTTTTTTGATTCATGACACATTCTTTTCTTTGGTGTGGTTTTGACACAATAGCTAGGTCTGGACCGTTTCCTTTGTTTCATGATTTACACAAACGGGAAGGTAGCTTCCTCGCGAGACAAAGGAATAGCCGGGGATAAATTTCGATGAGTGATGAAGATTTTGGGACATTTTTCACTCAATAATGCAATCAACTGAAGTGCGACGCGACACAAAGACCACAGTGGCCTCCGCCTTCGTCCATAAAGCCATATCTGGCCGCCCCCGTTTCTTTGTCTTGATGATTCTCTTTATTTGTACCTCGACCATCACTGTTGGAGTACTTGGCTGGTGGGTTTGCTTCTGTACTTCTATCTGTCTATTGTTAATTTCATCACATTACCAGGCAGCTCACACTCCGCTCTGCAACGGATAATATTCACAGTTTAGTTGCAGAAATGGAAGATCTCGTTTCGGATCAAATCTTTGGAATCATCAATGATGCTGCGTCCAGCTTACAAGAACTGACTGCACTACAAGCAACTTACTTTCGAGTAAGTTAAATTTCATCTCAGGACTTAAAAACTAAGTGGCGTCCAGCAAAATAAGTGGAGCCAATCCACTCCAGACCGGGCTACTTCGACACTTACCAGTATGCTCACCATTCTTGACAGAAATCGGAAACAAACTTCAGACATCTACTACTATACTTATCCATCTGGCACTATGTTTGGATACGTGTATCCAGATGACGATGTTACAAGACCTGTCCAAATGGTTACACAAGACTCCAAAACTCTGGCTATGTCTTTCTGGATGTGCGATCCGACGGGCCTCCCAATCGCACCACCTGTGTTTTCGTTTCCGGGCACTAATATTACAGAAGCACTACTTCCAGGCGGCTCATTTAAGGCAAACATTGACTACTCGAACAAGACTTGGAGCGGGTTCACATCCATCTTCGTTGCAAGTGGACAACTTCTTAAATCGTCGCTTCAGATCGCTGTGAATCCTGTCACCAAGGAACAAGTAACCGTTGGAAATGATTGGTGAGTTCGCATTAGGAAAACCCACAATGGAATCTAATTTTTTGTGAAAGGACAATGGGATTTGTTAGCGGTAGACTTTCGAAAATTGCGAATGCGATTCCGTATCCATTGTTTGCTGGATTCCTTGATGTCAATAGCGGAAGTCTTGTTGCAAGTTCAGATCCATCCATTACGTTTCTTACAAGCGACGGTCTTGGAATTCTTCCTCTTACAGCTGTTAACAATTCATTTGCACAAGACTTGTCAATCTATTTCTTGTCTTCTTACCCCGCCAACAATTCCCAATCCCAAATGGTCAAGTTCGTTGCCACTATGGATCAGGCAAAAAGAGTCAAGATGTACGTTGATCGCAACGTCAATGGTGAAAATTGGATGTTGGAGCTAAAGGTTATGTCCCTACTAGGACAGCGCTTCATATTTGCAGTTTACATGAATGTCGATTTCGTTGAATCTGACATTAAGACGTCAGGCCAACGAACTGGTTTCATGATGCTTGGTATCATTCTCGCCTTTCTTCTTTTAGGAGGATTATTTTCTTGGACTATTGCAAGTCAATTGGGTCTTGTTGCAAAGCAAATCGATTTGCTGAAGCAGTTGAAGTTTAGTGAAGTCTTGGACAGGGAGGACGGTGTCAAGGGACGTTCATTCATCTTTGAGCTCGCCGACTTACAACAGGCCTTTTTTGAAATGGCTACTGCATTTGCTCAGTCCTTGAAAGCCAGTATGTCGGTTAGAGGCGTGACTCAGTCTTCTCAAGCTGCAAAGAAGTCTGATGTGGCCTCCTCTGTTGTCTGATTTTGTTTTCAAGGTTACATATTTCGTCTCTATCACTCTCTTCGGCAGTACCTTTTATTAATCCAGACTGAATAAAACATAATTCTTTGTTTTTTAATAGAGCTGACTGCTTTTGGTGTCCAAAAATGACAAGTTTTAACAATAGGGGTGGTCAAAGTTGGGTGTTTTGGACAATTTTCAAATGTGCGAAAAGCGAACTTTCGAAATGTCCAAAATCCGCTTTTCGAATCCAAAAGCGAGCCCCTACCTCGCTTTTCAATTTTGCTTTTGAGAGCCGCTTTTCAGTTTTGCGTTTCAACTTCGCTTTTCACCACCTAATCCGCCATAACAAATCACCTCAAGAGGCCTTGGTTCGAAACCTCAACTCTGACCATCCCTGTCCACAGGTTTCGAACCGCCGCTTTTCAAAATGATGAAACTTCGCTTTTCAAACACCCCAATGTTCGCTTTTCATTTTGTCAAATTTCTTGACTTTGACCACCCCTAATATGGCTATCAACCAGCTGCCAACGACTTCAACTTTCCATCAACGGGTACAGTCGTAAAAAGGATTTCTGATGGAGAGAATGAAATTCTGTGCCATCAAGCCCATTTGCGTTGAAACGCTTGAACAAACACCAGCATCTCATCATTCGCTGAGCTGCAAAATGATAAAATTCAATTTCTCAATTCTACTAGTAAGCAGGCCATAAACGCGTCCGCGGTTGTTTTGTCAACAAAAAAAAACTGTCAATCAACAAAACAACGTCTACAATCATGTTATCGCGCTGCCGGTCCCTTCGTTCCGCCTGCTTTCATAAGATAAGTATTAAATGAGCGCTACCACGATGAAAGAGAGAAAATGAGAGAAATATTCCTGGGGAGCCTCAAAAAAGCTTCTGGTTTTGCGGTACGGCACCAGGTCACGCCGGCCAACTAATAGGCTAGTTGCTGTTTGGTTCCAGCAGTCCAACTGGTCTGGTTGTGAGGTCCTTTGGTTCATGGGACTCACCATTGCCATTGACGAAGGTGTGTGCATCGCAGCTACGCCAGAGCACGGCCATCAGAGCAACGCTAACAACCGACACGCGCATCATGACTCATTTGTCCTCAGGCTGGAGTGTAACGAGACCCACATTCTTGTCCTCGGCCGCGCTCGTCAACGTCGTAAACACAAACACATCGAACAGTTACAGCGCAATTGCACGCGTCAAAGTCTGCGTCAAGTGCAAACACAGTACAAAAGGAACAACAACAAGCCCAGCAATCAAATTGAGAGAAAGCTGAAGATATCACAGTATGGGCGGAACACTCAGCCAGCCAGAATGATGTTGAAAACCCAAACAGTCGGCGTGGAAGAAAGGAAGATGACGATATTGAACTAGGCAGAAGAACGTGCGAGTGAGGTACAACTAGGGTTCGCCCTATACATGTATATGTATAGTTGATATACGTATACTATACGCGTATAATTTGAGGTTCAAAATTTACTATACTTGTATAGTGGAGTTCGAGAAAGGGTGGTCAGGGAGGGAAAAGGGGAGGGAACAACCCCATATCATTAACCAATGATTAAGCGAGTAATTGACTAGAGCTGAGCATGCTAGTTGAGTCAAAAGCTCTAGAAACCTGTGCAATCTTGTGGGTTTTACTCACACCATCAATTTATCTGATTCTGTCTGTCAACAAACTATACACAATGCAGTACATGTATACTATACATGTATAATTTGTATAATTTGTATACCGAAATCCACTATACATGTATACTTCCGAACCCTAGGTACAACAGTGGTGCAGACGCAGTCAAATTGAATTCCAAATAAATTAATGAAAGAAGGAAGGCGAAACTAGTTATATGGACACGTTGTAGAATACCCCGACAATATTTTTGATGTAGTCGCTTCATTCTGTGGCTTAAAGAACTTGGGGTAACAGTTACGTCCAGATGCATCATACACTGCCATTGACGTTCCATAATTTGCCGTCTGCTTCACACAATCCCCCAACTCTACTCCTCTGGGCGTTTTTCCGGTTTCATCCATCAATTGCCACCAGTCTGTACAACTAAAACTTCGAAGACACGTCTTGGAAAACACCACCACACTCAAGTTGCATGTTGCTGCCCCTGGTTTGTTACAATAACAATTCCCGTTGCTTCCATCAAACGTGAAAAACATTCCAATGCCTTTTTGTTGGTCTGCGTCTGTTGATGGAAAGCAATCTGTTGCGCATTGAATCCATGTCTGGCGGTTTGTCAATGTTCTAACACAATAAGTATTGGTTTGCGGGAACGGATTCGCAGTTTGGAACGCTAGGGCCATAACAGTGCCATTGATTGTTGAGATTCCTGCTGATGCGTCTGCTATTCTTGTGGATGGTGTGCTAGGCATTGTTCGTGCTTTTCTGTTCTTGAGCAGATACCTAACACAATGCAGACGGTTTTTGATTGGCAAACTAATCAAGGTTTCTTTTTTATTAGTTAACCAATTGGACATGTTGTCGAATAACCCGACCATACTCTCGATGCATAAGCTCCACTTTGAGGCTTAAAATGTTTGGGATAACAAGCACGGGTCAAAGATTCATACACAGCCATAGACGTGCCAGAATTCGCCGCCTGTTGCACGCATTCCTCCCATTCTACTCCTCTTGCAACTGTTGACGAGTCATCCATCAGTGACGGCCAGTCGACACATGTAATACTTTGCAGACATGTTTTTGAGAATATAAATAAACTCAGATTGCATTCTGCAACTGCAGGTTTCTTGCAATAGCAATTCCCATTGTTTCCATCAAACTTGAAAAACATTCCAATACCCAGTTCTAGGTCTTCATCGTTTAATGGAAAACAATCAGTAGCGCACTCAGCCCATGACGTTCGGTTGGGGAGAGTTTTGACGGAATATGTGGCGGTTAATCCAGGGGCTGTTGTCTGGAATGCATAAGCATAAAATACGCCCACTCCTGTAATGATTCCTGCAGATGCGTCTCCAATTAGTTCAGACATGATTCTGTTCTGCTTTTCTTGCTGTATCACTTTAAGTACCATGCAATTAACATAGAAAACAATGAATCTCATTTTTGATTGGAATTGGATTGCCCGACGACACACGACATACCAATAACCCAATCAATTTGTGTCGAGGAAGTGCACGAGAAATGCCACACTGAGTTTCCTTAATTGCAAATTGGCATCAAGAAATTTCCATTGGCAGGTCGTTTGCGGTGTGTCAGATTTATCAGTAATGTTATGTTGTCGGTTTATAAAATAAAAAGTGCTTTCAGTTGTGTAGCTATCGGCAGTACAAACAGTAAATGGTTACGGAAACATAAATTTGAAAGACGTTACGGAATATGTTAGTATGGTGATTTGGCGACATAAGGCGAATTAGAAAACATAATGCCTTCGTCGTATTGTAGGGCAGATGGCCGAGCGGCCCAAGGCGCTAGCTTCAGGTGCTAGTGTGGTAACACTCGTGGGTTCAAATCCCACTCTGCTCACGTGTTTTGTGATGTCAGCGGCGGAGTGAGTTGAGAAAGGAAGAAGTGAGCTCACGAACAGGAAACAAGCTCACAAACAGGAAACAGTGATGCACGTCACTTCAACAAATCAGGCTTGGTGCATCAGCTTGGAAACAGTCAAACAGTATATGGCTGTTTTTAGAATGAGGAAAGATTCGAGTTGGGTTGAACCCAAAATTGTCGAAGTTGAAGCCTTGATCCAAAGCATTCTCCACGTTCAACCAGTTCTTTCGTGCTAAATTAAATTTTTTAAAACGCGTCGGGTAGAAGTGTTTTCCGTGGTGTGATCCGGATGGATAGGTCTGTGGTTGTTGTTGAGCCAAGCTGCTTAACCGACAATATCCCTATTTCAAAATATTGAATTCATTTAATTCATGATCATTTCTAAGCGGTGACTCCGACTGACGATTTATCTTTGGCGTTCAGTGTGTCATGAGCAAAATGACTGTTAAACTCAACACGTCCCAGATCGTCTAGTGGTTAAGATCCGGCCCTTTCACGGCCGTGACGTTTTAGGCGTTGTTGGAGTATTGGTGTGGGGATGATGAGGTTTCACAGCTGTGCGTTTATCAAGACAAGACCAAATCTCCCTTGTGCACCACAAACAACTTAAATATGTTCAAAACAAAAGAGTTAAGCAACTTACATTAGAAGGAATCGCTCTAGCAACTTTCAAAAATTGTAGTATTAAAGCTTGGTTTTCCTTGGCGTGAAAGAATGCGTGATGTCTCACAATAACAGATTGTTTACATGTTCTGCTGTTTTGTCGGAGCTGGCTAGGTCCGTCAGCATAAGTGCTGTTGATATATGTCTTTTATTCGCAATCATTTTTAGTAAATTAGAATCAAAACTCATGGCTATAGGCAGGAGGTTCAATAGTCAACAACTCCAAACGGAATCCTACATCTAAATCGAGATAAAACAGCCCAACCGCCTTCCCAATATCTTCCTCAGAGTCTGCCTCTTCTTTTAAGTTTGCCCACTTTTCTATGCATTCAACATCCCTTGCGAACAGTGTCGCAAAATCTTGAATACTCAAAGCATAGTCTTCCATCCCAGCACCAATCAAAAGCTCATTCAACACAGCGTGTCTCACACTCTCCAAGTTCGCAGAAAACTGAATCACAGCAGCATAACTCCGATTCAAGCACTCGTACAATCCATTCCGCTCTTGAACCAAATACCCTTGTGCACTTCTAAGCATCGCCTGAACAACAGCTTTATACCCATAATGTTGCTCTAACACAGTTGGGACTCCCAATTTACGAAGACGCGGCCACGCACTTTGCGCAAGTCCCATAAAATACAATCCGAAAGATACGTCATCGTATCGTCCACGCTCAACAGCTTGTGTACCGACCATGGTGAATTCGTATTCCGTTCCCTTTTCTTTTTGTAACAGTTGAATTCCGCGGTGAACGTGGCGCATTGCTACATCCATATTTTGTGCATTTAAATGGTCTTTGTAAAACTGGGCAACAGCACGAGTCAGTGTTACGACGGAGAAGTCTTCTCCGAGTGATGTGTCGACAGGTTAGTCCGCACCCACTCCCTCACCATTCCACTACAGAACCGACTAACTTACCCAAGCAGGAGGTACGTAGTTGGAAGTGTGATAAGCGACATCAAGGTGAGCGTGACGGGGTTGCGTGGAGATTCCGGACCGGGACTGAACGGAACCACGCTTCCGACCACTCCCGTCCGTCCGTGGATTGCACACGTGATCCCGTTCTTCGCTTTTTCACAACGAACACTTCCAGTGCCTGCCACACAAGTCGCCCGTCCTAACAGTCAGAAGGTTCGAGGCGTATGTTTCATCAGGCTTTGGGCTAAGGAGAAGAATTTTGGAGAATATGTTCGTTAGTTCTGCACGGGTTGAGGCAAAAGATGAAGCTTTCAGCTTGAGGGTGTCAAGGCGAGATTGTGTTTCGACTAGGACAGATTCTTGAGCGATTATAGTTTCGCGTTCCAGGATTTCGGCTTGTTCGAGAACTAGCTTTCGTTCTTCCTTATTGTTTGGTTTCTTGATTAGTAATATGTTGATAATGGGGGCTTTGGGGAAATCTCAGCCGCTCACGTTTTTACTCTTTTGAAAGAGCTTCCCTTGATTCATGTTAATGTCTACCTGTGCAGCTTTGGTGGCTGCCTTGAGCTCCACAAGTCGAGCTTCGTGTGCAACTTTGAGCTCGTTTATTAATTGAATCTAACCGCAGATACATCAATCACTACGCCCTTACTGCCATCGTCACAAACCTGTTGTTCAAGCTCTTTTGGAATGCTTGCATTGTCTTTGGCGAGAGGGATCAAGGAGACTGTGATGGCTGCTCAGCTTGATGATGTAAGGCGATGTTGATAAGATTACCAAACGCTTCCAAATGGTCTTTGATTGGGCTGGCTAGTTGATCTGTCGGGCCTGCTGGTAAGTTACAACACAGTGGAACTGCTGACAGCTCAGCACTCACTTCCTGGCATTTCAGTTTCGGTTCTCTCACGCTTGATTGACTGCTGCTTAAAAATTGGAGGGAAATTTCGTGGCGTTGCAAACTGCGGTTGGGTGGCTTCAGCCCCTTCGCAATAACCTCCTTTCTGATTTACTTTGAATAGAAGAAATCAATGTGAATAAGCATCGCTATGCCTGAGACTAATCAAAAATCTCAAGCCCAGTAATCAATTACCAGACTTATTGTGGCGTAAGAAACTTTTATTTTGGTTTCGTGTTTTCGTCTGCATAAGGACACTAGAAATAGTTTAATATTTAATGCTTTACTATTCTCTGCCTTACTTCTATTGAACTTAAAACCCTCTATCATACGCAGGGGGCTCAATAGTCAACAATTCCATACGTGATCCTACATCTAAATCAAGATAGAATAACCCGACAGCCTTTCCAATTTCTTCCTCTGAGTCAGCTTCTTCTTTCAAATTCGCCCACTTCTCAACACGGACAATATCCCTTCGAAACAAAGCGGCGAAATCAAGAACACTAACAACATGATCTCCCATACCAACACCAATCAACATCTCATTCAACGCAGCATGCCTCACACTCTCCAAATTCGCAGAAAACTGAATCACAGCAGCATAACTCCGATTCAAGCGTTCATACAACCCTTGCTGATCCGTCACCAAGAACGTCTTTGCGTCGCGTAAAAGCCTCGTGACAGCAGACCTGTACCCGAAATACTCTTCCAACTGCTTTGGAACATCTAGTTTACGCAGTCGAGGCCACGCCGACTGCGCGAGTCCCATGAAATACAATCCGAACGAAATATCTTCGTATTTCCCGCGGTCCATGGCTTGTGCACCAACCAGTGTTACTTCATAGTCTGTGCCCTTTTCCGCGAGGATGAGACGAAGTCCACGGGTGATGTGACGCATGGCAACGTCCATATTTTGGGCGTTGATGTGGTCTTTGTAGAACTGAGTGACGGCGCGGGTGAGGAGATTGGTGGCGTATGTTTCTTCAGGATTCGGGTTGAGTAGAAGAATCTTGGAGAACAGGTTCGTGAGTTCCGCGCGGGTTCTTGTGAGGCTTTCGGCTTTTGCGGCGAGGATTTCGAGCTGTGCTTGTGTTTCGGCCATGACGGATTCTTGGGCGGCTTTGGTTTCGAGTTCGAGAGTTTCTGCTTGTTGTAGGATTAGTTTTCGTTGCTCCTACATCATTTAAGTGAAACAATTCAGTAAGGTGGGATAAGTATAGGAAGGCGTTAACATACGTTCTTGCTCTTTTGGAAAAAGTTGCCCCCATTCACGTTAACTTCAATTTGAGCGGCTTTGGTAGCTTGCTTGAGTTCTGTGAGGCGGGCGTCGTGTGCTGCCTTAAGCTCAGCCGTCAATTGGACCTTGGGGGAGACACTGTTGAGTTTGATTGACAACACCACATAAGCACCGACAAACCTGCTGCTCATACTCTTGAGGAATGTGGGCATTCTCTTTTGTTTGCGGGATCAATGATACTGGAACAAGGTTAGTTTATTGGATGTGGACTATTGGACGAGACTTACCAAATGCTTGGAGGAGGTCATTGACTGAGCCAGAGGAAAGATCTGCGGCAAGATTAGTTAGTAAGAGCCTGTGTAGTCAGGCTAGAACGGGCTATATAGCTCAACTCACGTTGAACCATTTTGATTGATGTTTTAATTGGGCATGCGTAATTCGAACTTGGATTCTGTGGCGGACACAAAAAGCCAAACGATTTCACATTATTTCAGTAAACGTATAAGCATTTCGTGTTTGGATTGCGTAAAATAATCTTCAGAAAAGGAGAAATTAACGAGCAAGCTTGACCAGTGAGTCTACGAAAGTTTATACTGGTTCTGCGAGAGTTTACTGATATAAACTCCCAAATTTCAATGACTAAGGAAAATGTGAATAATACGGAAAAATATTAGGTCTTTTCCTTATTGATTCGCCGGCTAACAGGGCAGATGGCCGAGCGGTCTAAGGCGCTAGCTTCAGGTGCTAGTGTGGCAACACGCGTGGGTTCAAATCCCACTCTGCTCACGTTATTGTATTGTTTGATGCAGAGCATGTTGTGTTTGGTGAAAGATCAGTTGGGAGGGGTTTTGTGATTGACGTGATCTGGCATCTTTTCACGCCAACTTCGTGTTTTATAATTCTTACATGTTAATACGACGCCGATTTGAACTGACTATGGTTGAGCAGAAAGTAGTAGTGTTGCTGCGTTCCGCCGTGAAGTTCAACAGGAAGCCTTCAATTTCGCATATTTGGATGAAAACGAATTATAACAAATGCATATGCCTCCTAAGTCTGTGATTGCTGTTCTTGTTCCTTCCTGTTACTTTGAGCCACTTTAAATCACAGAATATTTGGTTAATACTGTAAAATATTCGAATTCATTTTACAGATGATTCGCTACTCATTCAAATAAATTCCGCTTAATGACGGAATGAGGATTGGCGTTCATTGGGTTAAAGTTCCAACTGGAGAATCAACATTGCTCAAAGCTGAGAGGACAAGGTGCTACTAAAAGGACTGATAGATTGTTGAGTACTCCATTGAAGCTTAGTCGTGCGGAGCACTGCCTCTCTATCCCAACATACTTATGCTGGCTCTGGTTTGCAAAAGAGTTGTTTGTGTGACGAGTGTTGATCGAAAAATTCAAAAATGGTTAGGACCCATGTCCCTGCCTCACACATCCAACTATCCATCATCACGTCAGCAGCCATCAGACCGAACAGCCGCATCAGTTGTCGTTATTTAATAGTGTCGGAGTGGTCGTTTGAGGGATTGGGAGTCAGCAGGGATGGGGGGAGAGGGTGTTGTTTTGGAGGGAGGATGTCTTCTGTGACACTCGACAGCTGACGTGATAACTAAGAGGGACGCCTTAAGCGACGGCGTCAAAGAAGCTCCGATTCGAAAGGAGGTCGGCAAAGAGGCTTGATTCAGGGCGAGAGAGGCGAGGGCGACACTTCAAAGCAACAGCACAAACCAAGAAAGAACCATCGACAACCTCTCGCACTTCATCAATCATCAATCAATCAAACAAGAGTTTCTAACTCTCTCATTCAAACACAGCCTTCCAACAAGTCCTTCTTGATCAAGCGCAAACTCGGAAAGGCCCAGAAGCAGAACCGTCCAATTCCAAACTGGTTCCGTTTCAAGACTGACACCACCATCAGGTACATATTCGGTTTATGCACATATCTTGTATCGGAGGAGGAGGAGGAGGAGTGGATGAGGACGCAGACATCAGTCATTAAGTAGAAGGAGGACCTTTGCACACTCTGATGGACAGGCGATGGCTTCTCAATCTCACATTCCACAAACGATTTGAGATTGTATGAGTGAAGGATGGAATGGATGCTTGGACTCTCTACAAACACTTCCGAAGAACTGTTCATCTAACCAACTTCTCCATGATAGATACAACGCCAAGCGCAGAAACTGGCGCAGAACCAAGTTGAACTTGTAAAATGTTCACTTAGTTGTCTGTTGTAACTACTACTATTACCGTGTCGGGGGTGGCTATCTGTTTCCAATTTGTTTTGAGTTTTGAGTTAGACCTGCGTTAGTTAGTTTGATGATTCACAAGGAATAAAAGGAGAGGGGCCAATCGCAACTTTAAACTTCAAAAAAACTTGATCTAAAAATGAGCACATCAGATTCGCGCATCCCCGTTGGGATTCTCGGGATCACGGGCACCGTCGGGCAGCGATTTGCGCAGCTTCTCAGTGTTCACTCGCAGTTCCGGGTCGTGGCGGTTGGGGCGTCCGAGCGCAGCGCCGGAAAGACGAACGCCGCGACTGGTTTGACGATTGTTGCGTGCGACCCAGTCCACTTTGGAAACTGCAAAGTCGTCTTCTCGGCCTTGGATGCCTCGGTGGCCGGCGAGATTGAACAGGCAATGGCGGACGCTGGAATCCACGTGCTGTCAAATGCAAAGAACTTTAGAATGGATCACAGGGTGCCCTTGGTGGTTCCTACGGCGAACCCACATCACTTGGACGCCCTCAAGAACTTCAACACTGGGAAAGGCTTTATTATTACAAACGCAAACTGCTCTACCACCGGTCTTGTCGTTCCCTTGAAGGCTCTGATCGACAAGTACGTTATCACCCCCTCAAAAGATAAGCGAGTGATGTCATCAATAATTCAACCACCCCCATCCACACTCTATCTATCCCTTCTTCACAATCTAAAAAACAAACCTTCTTTCTTCTCAGATTCGGTCCAATTGCACAACTGCACGTCACCACCCAACAAGCAATCTCAGGTGCAGGTTACCCAGGCGTCCCCTCCCTCGACATTCTCGAAAACATTGTCCCCTTCATCTCCGGCGAAGAAGAAAAAATGGAAATCGAGCCTCGCAAGATTCTCGGACCCGGGTTTGTCGGTGACAAGTTTGTCTTGGACGACACGCTTCGTATTTCTGCTACCTGTACCCGTGTCCCCATCATTGATGGCCACACGATGCATGTGTCACTGCAATTCAAGGCTGCAGAGAAACCATCTGTAGAGGATATTATTCAGTGTCTTGAATCATACTCTACCGAAGCTCAATCTTTGAAGTGTCCTTCGGCTCCTTCGCGTTCTATTATTGTGCATACGGAGGCAAACAGACCTCAACCTCGAGTGGACAGAGATCTGGAACGTGGATTTGCTGTCTCGGTCGGAAGAATCAGGAAATGTAATCTCTTGGATCTCAAGTTTACTTTGTTGGTGCACAATACTATTCTTGGTGCTGCCGGTTCTTCTGTTCTCAATGCCGAAATTGCGCATGCCAAGGGACTTTTCTGATTTGTGTCTGATGCAGTTTAATAAACTTATAGTTCAATCCATGCTCTTTCAATTTATTGTTTTGTGCATACGGAGGCAACCAGATTTCAACCTCGAGTGGACAGAGATCTGGAACGCGGATTTGCTGTCTCTGTCAAACGAATCAGGAAATGTAATCTCTTGGATCTACCTCAAATTATCTTTATTGGTGCATAATACTGTTCTTGGTGCTGTGTGGCACCTATTTCAAGATCTCCTTTTCCCACACATAGATGGCGGCGAGAGTAATTTATTGATAAACATATTCTGCGGCCATCAGCTCATCTTCCAACCTCACGAACTTGAAGAAATTCTTGTTGATCTTTCACGCCTTTGCCGTAACGGTTTCGCCACCATTAACCCATTCAGCCTTTTCTGATATGTACCAGTTTTTAAACGTTAAATTTACTCTATACAAATCCAAATCTTCTTCAGGAATCCAAAACGATTTCTCCATTGTATTCTCCAGAATTCGCACGATTTTCACCAGGATTTCCGTATTTAACATATTTGTCGCGGTTGGTTCTGGTTGTAAACGTGAAATCTTATTGGAACTTCATCAACCCGCTTCTTCCTGGGCACCAAAAGATTTTCACAGAGATTCCAGGATCCTGTTGCAGAGGGCTTTCTTGCGTTCAGCAAACAAACGAGATTGAAATAATGTCCACTGCGAACCAGTAATGCTGCAATCATAGATTCCGGTAATTCCGCCCCATCGCGATGGAATTTTTTCTGTGCAGTAATGTATATCGTTGGAACTGGTGGCGCCAGAGGACATGGCGGCTCTTTTGGGATTGGAAGGGGATTTGTTATCACACAGAAGTGACCTATTACCTCGTAGCTCAGCATCTGACCAGCTGCAGACGCAACATGGGTACAGGAGTGACTTGGTGTGCCAACATGGCAACCGAAGTTTCTGTCCATTTTGTTCAAGTTGATGATTTTGATATGTTACTACGTAGGAATATGTGTCAATTTATATCGGTCACATTTCAGGGGCTCTATTTCCCACACGTAAATAATAGCGTGATCATCCATTTATCAGTAAACATTTACATCCATTATTGCAGCACCTTCCACACTCCCAAACGTGAATTAATTCAGGCGATCTTTACCACGTTAAAGTGGATTGTTTGGCCACCATATTCCACTTTGGAACTTTTATACGTCAAATGATTAATTCGGACAATACTTAGCCTTCGAAAAAGAGTTTTCCAAAAGGAATTGGTGCAACTTCTGCTGGATTACTTCCCACTGTGAAATCAACTCTACAAGAGTTGGGTATAAATAGGGAGAGTGCAAGAGACTGCTGTGGAAGAAAGGGTATGGATTGATGATGAGTATTTCTTGCACGGTATTTCAGCGGCCTTATGGTCTAGTAGTATGATTCTCGCTTTGGGTGCGAGAGGTCCGGGGTTCAATTCCCCGTGAGGCCCGCTTTTGGTGGCTGGGGGATGGGGTGAGATTGGGAAGTTGTGTTGGTTTGTTGGTTGTTGACATCTTCTCCTCTCCGCTCAAAGAAATAGCTGAAAGAATGAAACTCTAGCACTCACGTAACGATCAGCTCTTAGATAGGTGGTGTTAGGCAGTTTTGCTCAGAGCCAAAGTTGGAGCAATTCGAAACTATATCTTTTGTAATTGAAGCGGAGTCCTCTGATACACAACACAAGAAACATTACCAAGAACCTCTTTTGCGGTTGAACAACGTATCAATTGCCGCTTCATATTTACAAGAAACCTCTCGAAAGTTTAGATGTTTACAATACTTCCAACATTAAATTATCCAATACATTACCAGCTGCCTTCTTAGCTCAGTTGGTCAGATCGCCTGCTTATGCTACGCTTTGGTTGTCGCTACGCTTTGGTTGTCGCTACACTTTGGTTGTTGCTACGCTTTGGTTGTCGCTACGCTTTGTATGAAGTCGCTACACTGTGGTTGTTGCTACACTTTGGTATTAAGTCGCGAGGCCAATGGCTGCAACTTGTCTTCGCTTTAGATGGTACGCGTTGCCGCTTTTTCTTTTTTGATTTTTTTTGGATTGCAAGGGAGTGATGGGCGAAAACAATTTTTATTAAAATTGGTGATTGCCTTCCAATGACATCAACTTCAGCCTGAATTTATTCGCTTTTTCCTTTATGCTATTCAATGAGGTGAAGATATCAGTTTGCTGTTGATCTTCATGGTCTGATGCTTCCACATCCATTCCACCAGTAATCACAAACCCATCATCACAAAATGAGAGCCCAGAAAAAGCTGTTGTTTGGCGGCTAGAATCGTGAGAACAGCTAGCAGGAGGCCACCAGTTCAAATCTGGTAGAAGGCAGCCTTTTGGTGGAGTTGTGTTGGTGTGTTGATTTGGGATCACATTCAAGAACAGGAATTACATATAGTCGCTCTACGAACATTCAATGTAGTAGTATGTATTTATTTGGAGCAGAAGCGAAGGAGGCGAATATACGAGGAAGACTATTTTTGAAATTTAGGTGGTGGAATTCACCAACATATCCACCACACAGTGCACAGGCAATTCAACATTAAAATGAGTTGATAGCAATAGTAGATGCGCAAAGTTGATGGCTTTAACGTGAACACAGTATTCGGCTTTTTTTTCGACAATCCAAGAGACTATATTATAATACTGCCAACACAAAATGAGCTAACAAATATGAATACGCGACAACGGCAGGACTTGAACCTGCGCACTCAGAGAGTAATAGATTTCTAGTCTATCGCCTTAACCGCTCGGCCACGTTGTCGATGTTTGCAAGTTATCTTTTGGAGAATCATATTGCGGCCTAAACTGTTAGAAAACCTGATTTATGATATTATGAAAGCTTGATCAAGTATTTTTTGAGGTTCAACGTTTATTCCAAACTTTGGCGCGTTCCCTGCCTGTAAGTCCCAATAATGAAATCGTCATGTAATGTGGCTCATTGAGGATCATATCAAGTGTAAAGACTTTAATTACGATGTCTTTGCCATTGGAAGCAACCCCAAGGGATTGCTTCAATTCTCTTAAAGCACCATTGTCCTCATCAATTGAAGTACCAAATTCTATAAATCTTACCCTTTTCCCTTTTGCCACTTTATATCAATTTCCGTAGATTTACTGTCATCAGCGCTTAAACTTATATTATTTTTATGAGTAGTCTGAAAACTATTCGTCGCTTTTTTCAAAAAGAAGTGAAGGCGCATCAACCTTTATTCAGCATCATCAAAAACAAGCAATAAACAGAAATGAGCGAAAGAAGGGAGCAGCCGTATAAACATAAATACATAGCGTGATCGACATTCATTCAGCACCATCCCTGATCCTGACCGAAACCCTGGTTAACTCCACCAAGACGATTCAAGCCCCCAATTCCACCATATTGAACACCGAATGGAGTGGCAATCGCGTCGATTCCAGTCTGTTGGCCGACAGCCGCAAACGACTCCAAGACATTCGCAACACGGTCAGCAGACGCAAATCTTTGGTTGGCGTATGGAGAAGTAACACGTTGAACAGCCTTGGCAGTCAGATCGTCAATCAAAAAGTTCTGTAAGCGAGGTTAATATACCCAAAGCCTCACGTATAACGCTAAAGAAACACAAACCTCGCGTTCAACGGCAGCTCTCTGGTTTGGGTGTGGCAAGTGTGGGTTTCCAGTAACCAAGTCGTGAATGATATGGTCGGCGTTACGGTTGGTGACCTTGTCGTCCAGGATCTTGGTGACGAGACCTTGAGTGACTTGGTCCATGATGAAGTCTTGGGTGAGGAGTTGGGCAACTGTGGACTTGGGGATGTTTTGGCCGGAGAGGAGGGCTTGGACGACTCCCATTCTGTTGGTGGTAGTGCTGGATTTCTTGATGAGTTGCTTGATGAGGTCGGCCTGTGGATGGTGAAAGGGTTGGTTGGTAGGGGTTGGAAAGGGGTTAGATGAGGAATACTGGATGGGAAAAGGAACTGACCTGGAGCTCATCACGTTGACGGTCCTGAACCAATTCGTCGACAATGTTGGCCTTGGCAGCGTGCATCATGTTTCGGGCGTTGATTCCGGAGTGGTGGTGACTGTAGCTTGAGAACTGGTTATTGTTGTAACAGTCGTTCTCAAGCGCATTCATCCATGGCTTGCTGAAAGCTCCACGGCCGATATTCTGAGATAAATATTTTTTTTAGAACTTTGGATATTACTTGTAGTTTGAGACTGACCTGGCGACCGTAGTAGCGTTGACCGAGACCTTGAGTGGATTCCAAACCAGAGAGGCCAAGAGGACAATCAAGGCCTTGGAAACCAAGAGAAAGGTCCGAGGAAGAGTACCATGGTCTGGTCTGGAACTGGACAGGGTAGCGACGGAAAGGGGCTTGGCCACCAATGAAGGACTGGTTGTAGCATTCAGATTGAGGAAAGTATTGCATTTTGATTTGGTTGTTGAGAGCTGATATTTTGATGAGAAAATATGAGGGAGAAAGCTGGTGGATCTTATAGCCTTCAATTGAAAGGGGTCGGATCCCTTTTTGTGGGAAAGGGGATGTTATGCTGATTTAAACGTGAGACCGCTTCCAAAAGAGACAAAGAATTTGTTTTTGTCTTAACGGTGGCTATTTTACACTTCGGATGTTTCATTTGGAAATTGACGCCTGATGAATACGCAAAATTCGTGAAATAATTGCCTGAACATGACGCAAGAGTCGACGCAACAAGAACATAAAGCGTGACTCTCTTTAACAATGCAGCTGTTTGTATTTTGCATAACCCCCATATTCTTTTGATGTTATTGCTGCCACAAACTACCACGACCTGCCTTCCAGAACAAAATCATAGCCGCCTAGATATCTTCAACCTCTCCGAATTCTTACTGATTCCTTAAGAATCCTGATACCCTTTTGTCTCCTAGAAAATAGACGCAAATCATCAGAACTTTAAAAATATAGGTTAGAAATCCTTTTAAAGCTTCATCCGGGCAGATGGCCGAGCGGTCTAAGGCGCTAGCTTCAGGTGCTAGTGTGGCAACACGCGTGGGTTCAAATCCCACTCTGCTCACGTGTTTTGGTGATGTCAGCGGCGGAGGAGATGTGTGAGTCGAGGAGGTGGGAGAATATGCAAAAATGAAGCACCTGTCCCTTGCTCCCCTCCATGGCACATAATCAATGACGTGTTTAATTTGACTCACTAGCTACTGGAGGATGTTGATATCTGAAAATAAAAGATTCAAGATGCAAGTTTGTGTAGCTATTATTGAAATTGCTTCCAACGCATCTCCGATTCTCGTAAGCCATTTAAATATTCACGATTTTTAAGACAAATAACGCGTCAGGCTCATGTCGTTTGTGCATTTGAGGTGCAGACGACCAGTTTGGCATCAAAAACCAGGTTTGCCATTGGGCCAAGCTGTACAATTGAATATATATGATTGTAAGTAGAGGTTTAATGCATCTATACTATAATTTTTTTCAGCAGTTGCTCTGTTTGGGCATATCGCGTTAAATCAATTACGTAACAAATCTTTAACGACGCTCATTATAAACACATCCCAGATCGTCTAGTGGTTAAGATCCGGCCCTTTCACGGCCGTGACCGGGGTTCAATTCCCCGTCTGGGAGCGTCTTTTGACGGCGGCGGTGGGTATTAGAGTGTGTTAGCAATGTTGGGAAAGTTTCGCTCAAGAAAACTCCAGCTCACAACACTATTTTGATTACGCCCACCGGAATGCGTGAATAGTCTACCAAGAATTGTACGACAACTTGACTGCTGCGTCTTTGAACAGCTTGGGTACAGTGAAGGTCTGCGAATGTGTGAGTGTGTGTCAAAATGAAGCCCCATCAACAATTTATGGTAGCCTTCGCCATAACCTTGCGTGCATAACTTTAAAAACACAATAAGGACTTTCATGTTGATCCGTCTTTTGCCTACCTCGCGTGTTACTTTATTATCACAAAAATCAAACAAATTAAAACCACAGAAATGGTATCCACACACTCACCTAGCACCTCTCACAACCAAAAGGACTAAACACACACCCAAAACCCCCCATGCCTCTCATAGTCGAATACACTTCGCCCATACCTCACAGCAGTGCGCGCCACGTTGACTGCAGCCATGTGTCTGGAGAACTTTTCGTCGCAGGTTGTTGAGAGGCACAACAAGCCTGAGATTGAGGCTCAGTTGAGTATATGGATATATTTAAGGTGTTTTTGTGATGGGCAGTGGGTGTGGAGGCAGAGGGAGAGGGTTGGAGGGAGAGTGAGAGAGTGAGAGAGAGTGGGGAGTTTTAATGGACACTGGCGGACAGTGTTTGCTCTGGATTCTGGATGTAATTGATGCGCGTCGCTCTCTGGATTTGGATGATGGGATTCTGTGTCTGTCAGGACAGCAACTTGCTTGAAGGAGTGATGATCTGTCGATACACACATCAATTCTCTTGGCCTCAACGTCTCAACTCTCGAGTCGTCTCTCTGTTCTAAACAAAGAATCCAACTAAACAATTCGAATGACACAACAGAACAACAAAGGAGTCGCTCTTGACGCCCGTGGTCATTTCGCGTAACGAGAATGAGAAAGTGCTGATTGAACCGAGCATCAACTCGTTGCGCATCAGCATCAAAATCAAGCAGGCTGATGACTTGGAGCGAGTGTTGGCACACATGTTTACTCGATTCTTGATGATGAGAGCAGAGAACTTTGTTATTCTCAGACGCAAGGCGATTCAGGTGCGTCCTCTTTATTTATGAGTTCAAAGGAACTTCTTCTTATATATATCATAACAGGGATACGATATTTCGTTCTTGATCACCAACTTCCACACAGAGGCCATGTTCAAGCACAAGCTCGTTGACTTTATTATCCAGTTTATGGAAGAAGTTGACAAGGAGATTAGTGAAATGAAGTTGAGCATCAATGCGCGTGCACGTATTGTAGCTGAGAGTGTGAGTGTTTTAGAGAGTATGTTGTTGTATGTACGCTAAATCGGTTGAAACAGTACCTATCCCAGTTTTCTTAAAGAGTGAGAAAGAGAGAGAGACGGGGTGAAGGAGGGAAGAGGGGTAGAAAACAATGTTTACTAGTTTGAGTGTTCTACATGCTTTCACCCAATTAATTCAAAAGATACACCAAAGCAAATGAGTGGTTTGACACAGCGTCGCAAAGGCGGAGCAGCGGCAACAAACAACTTCAACGACGACGACGACGACGTGGCCAATCTGCGCCGATCCGCAAACGCATCGGCCGCCTTCGAAGCCAGTGCCGGTGCAAAGACAGACGACAACTCCGCAAACAACGACTTTGACTACGACAACGACAACGACGACAAATCATCGGCAAAGCGCGCGAATCGGTTGACGCTGATGGAGGAAATCCTGCTCATGGGTCTCAAGGATGCCCAGGTGTGTTTGGTTGTTTGTTTGGTTGTTGGTTGGTTGTATTGGTTTTAAAACATCATGCGTAGGGACACCTCTCCTTCTGGAACGATAACATCTCTTATGTATGTACTTGCTCAGTTGGCGTGCGGAGATGATGATGCAGTGCGGAGATGTTGCTTTTTTGTGGTGGTTAGCTGGTTGGTTTATTGGGTTTGAGTGAGGAGTCATTGGAAGTCGAAAGGAGGAGGCGCTCAAACGGCGGTTTGGCGTTTCACTGGTTGCCTCGTAGCACCACCGCAAAGATCAGTTTCTACAGCAGAGATAGTTGGTCGCTATCAGCGGCCCATATGAATCAATGTGGAGGCAAATGGGATGGAGTCATCAAAAGAACATACCATCGCTCAAATACGAAATCAGCATAGTGTTTGATTGGAAGAGGCCAGAAAGAATGCAGTCTTTCATTAGTTGGAGCTTTAGCGACAAAGATACTCGAATTCTCGACAGGACGAACCAATCAACGTATCTGCTGCATTGAGATAAGATGACTGGTTCAGATTTAAGCTTCTATGATTGATTGGGACAAGTTGGAAGAAGTGACTGGAAAGGACTTGAATCGATGATGAAGCCATATCTCGCTTGTCAAACATCTACAGCACCATTAGTTGCGCCTGATAAATCAGGAAATAGAGCCTTTATCGTTTCACTGAAGTGGGATACTGCAGCTCTGTGGGATATATGATAGACCTTTTTCAATCTCCATTATATCTGTGTGGAAGCGAGATTGCACAGATGTGACCCGTAGTCCATCGAAAAAGCGAGGCTTTGGACTGCAAGCGAAGCGAAATCATATATTTTGTCAGAGGATATAGCGTTAGAATCCTTGGTAGCCCATCTTGCGATTGAATCATCAAAATATCTGAGCAGAGCGACAAATGTCACGAAATTCCAAGACATTCCCAACTCACGCTTATTTAGGTTCTTCGAGGATGCATCCTGATGGAACTCTCCTTCAGAAAGCGTATTGCCACGGTCCAAGAAGTACGCAAACGGCCCTTCTCCGAGCGTCTCCTTCACGTAAGTTGAACAACATATACAATCTCCCACCCTCCCTAAACGACAACCTCCAACAGGTTATCGACGACCGTCCAACAGGCGAAGTCCTCCTGGACGAAGCTCTCCGCATGATCAAAACGGACTCGACCCAATCAATCGCCTCCTGGATCGACCTCATGTCCGGCGAGACATGGAACCTCATGTCCTTCAACTACCAACTCAAACAAGTCCGTGAACGTATCGCGAAGGGACTCGTGGATAAAGGTGTTTTGAGGACTGAGAAGAGGAATTTCATTCTGTTTGATATGGCTACGCATCCAGGTACAAAAAGAATCATACTCTTTCCCTGTTAATTAACTCTTGGTCTTTACAGTCGCCGATTACTCTGTCAAGGAGCAACTTGTCGCCAAGACTGTCGACACACTGCTTTCCCGCGGCGCACCTCCAACAAAACAGACTGTCGCCATGTGTTGCGCAGCATATGCTGCCAATGTTCTTGAAAACGCGTTGGTTGGGTTGAACCATATTCAGAGGGAACAGGCGTTCACCAAAGTGGATGAGATGTTGCAAAACTGGGCTAGTATGGGTGATAAAGCGAAGGCTGGAGGTGTGGATGATGTCATGGCTGGGGTGTTGAGTGTGTATACAAAGGTGAGTTGTGATTTGGTGTTGTTCGAATTACATACTTAAATACGATTGCAGATGGACGCTTTGTTATAAACATCTCACCGTGGTGTATAGGGGATTAATAAGTGAATGTGGAGATTGTGTTGTTGAGTATTGGGTCAAAGTCTTTCGTGTTTCTTGAGATTGTCTGTTTTACGTTCTACGTACCCCTTCTTTACTGTTTACTGGAAATAAACAAGACGGTTTTAGTGTTCAAATAGGCTGTGGAATCATATTTATTTCATAACTCCAACATATCAAAACGAGACACTCAACAAAAAGATACAAACAAAAGGGAATGATTCTACACAGTGTTGGCCATAATTCTGAAAAAGAATTGCACCTTTTACGAAGGTGTTAGTATTCGCGTTCAACTTTCCGAAACAAAGGACTTTTCGTACCTCCAAAATACCATCCTCCTCCAAATCAGTACAGTGAATTGCGTTCTTGACTTTATCAGCTCCATACAACGCTCTCAACGACTTTGGTCTCAGTTTTCGACCCAATTCAGGATCATTGGGTCCAACAAATTCACGAAACTCAGATACAATGCCTTCTTCAGGACCAGTAATTTCAAGAGCAATGAGAGGACCAGAGGAAAGTTGGTCTACCATTTTCTGTTGACAGTGGTCCGTTAATTGATAAGTTTCACGTGGAGAAGGGTGCGGTACCTGATACTCGGGGACAACTGTCTTGTACACTTCAAGAAACTCTTCTGCATTCACGCGGTCCAAGTAGTAAGACTCAGCATCCGTGATTTTGTATCCGTTTTGGGTGATGGACGTGAGAATTTTGCCCGTCAACCCTAATCTCATTAAAAACACTTGTTTCAACTCCAGAACTTCAAAAGTTATAAAAAGCATCTAAGAAACGCACCTGAATGAACTGCATGCGGCTTAATCACAGCCAGCGTGCTATTCTTGAACACAGCAGTTCTCAACTCCCTCTTGACTGAGTTGTCAAACAATTTCGCGAGTTCTGTTTTGGCGGATTTGACGTCTGCGGAGATGTGGATGCCGTTTTTGTATCCTGCGTGTCCAAACTGTGCGCGGAGACTGGATGGTTGGGACGCTCTGGCGTCGGCTACAATAGATGGGCCGGTGATACGTTCTAGTTCAGAGACGGCGGAAGATTTCATTACTTCGAGGGCCATGGCGCGAGGTCCTTCTAGGGAAGAAACGAGGTCACTATTTTTGGTTTGAAAGTTAGAATCGTAGGATTCGTAGTAAAGTTGAGTGAAATACTTACTTGAAGTAAGGTTGGGCTCCAGCGGAAACCATCACCAAGTCTTCAGCTAATTTACGCGTCACTTTGAGCATTCGCATCTTGCAGATTACGAAGCCATGAGAAATCAAAGTGTCGATAATCTCGCCTGCTTTTTCGATTGCGTCTGGTTTGATGACGACAAGGGCGCTTGTTATGAATGTTAGAATATGTTTGGTACAGAGTGTGGCTTAAGCACCTCTCCATCGTCTTTGAAAGCTTTGAGCGAGTAAACTCATCTCCATAATCCACAACAGTCAACTGACGGGCATACACATTCACAGCAGCACCAACGTGGAAATCCGCGAGAGTCAATTCAGAGTTCTTTGTGCGTTTCAAGAATGTTCTCTTTTGCTTTGGGTCATACTACGCATAAGGAATCAGATACTTTGGGATTCAAGGAGTAGGACAGGCGTCAAACCATCTCGATTGAGTTATCTGACTCATAAAAGAAGAGTTGGTATTGACGTGTGAGTTGAGCGTGGACGTCGAACCATTCGACCTGAAGTGCAAGGGGGTGTTAGTGTTTTGACAGGTTGCATCCAGAAAGGTTGTATCAACCAAGAAGTGCCTAATACATTCAAGAATCTGTTTCGGTACTCACCAAAAAGCACATACGTTCAAGTGCTGACATCTTTTCCCGATTCTTGATTTGGTTTGGGAACTTTCTTTTCTTTTGTTTCCACTCCAAAAGAACTCAGCTTATTCACTCGACAATCTTTTAACCGAGATGAACAACGTTCCTCCTCTACCACCCGTTCCTGTTCCAGTACAGACTCAGGTGGACGAGTACGGGTTCCACGTTCCAATCAAAAAGGAGGTTCGAGGATCTGTGGCTTCTGATTTCGCTTCGTCTCCTTCATCAAAGGCGAAATCGACTGTTGCTGATTCGAATAGCTCGCTGGCTGGAATTACGCGTTCGAAATCTCTGAGATATTCTCTGAAGGGGCTTCCGAGGAGTGATACGGGAGAGGGGTCGATGGGATTTGGACGGAAACTGTCGCGTGCACTTTCACTTAAAATTAGGTACATCCTTCTTTTTGTAGTAATGTACTGTATACTGAAATGTGAATGTTAGTAACTCTAATGGATCCATAAGCCCGGCAGGTCCAGTCATTCCCATTGATCCTGCAATTATTGAAAAGGAAAAGACTTGGTTACGCGTATTAGATGCTGGAGACCTCAAAAATCCTCAAAATATTAAGCAAGTGAAGAAGTTATGTCGTGAGGGTATTCCTGGATCATTGCGTGGTCGTGTTTGGATAGCATTGACTCAACAGAAGCATTTGCGCGATCACGAATTGTACCAGGTTTCTAACAAATAATTAAAAGTCTTTAAGAATTGACGCTGTCATTCAATGACAGAGTCTTATGGAAAAGCAGAAGGCGATGGACTCTATAGAAATCTTTGACGTGATTGAACGTGATGTGGCCAGATGTTATCCTCGTAGGACTTCATTCTATCTTTTCCCCCAGAAACAGATTAATTCTTTTCATTAGAACATGTTATGTTCATCGATAAGGACGGTGACGGGTAAGTGGTTCCCTGTGTTTACAGTCATACTGACGGCCTCTCCGAACCAGAATAAACAATCTACGAAATATCTTGCGAACCTATGCACTGTACAATCCGGTTCTCGGATATACACAGGGAATGGGGTTTATTGTTGGAATGCTCCTCATGCATATTCCAAATCCAGAGGATGCATTTTGGGTTCTTGTGTCCATGCTTGAAGGTGTATGTAAAGGCTTCTATGAGTCTGATTTGAAAAGGGTCAGAATGGATGCGAAAGTTTTTGATATGCTTGTCAAAAATATGGATCCTAGGCTGGCAAAGTACTTTGTGAGTGGCGTACTCCTACACACATAGTTTCTGATGATGGAATCGATAGGAGGCTAATCAAATAGATGGATTAATGTATATACCTCAGTGGTTTCTTACGATTTTCACTTCAACGCTTCCATGGCCTTCAGTTCTGAGGATATGGGACATGTTTCTGTGTGAAGGCTCCAAGGCGTTATTTAGAATGGGTTTAGCTGTCTTACAAATCTGCAAACGTGAGACTGGCTGTAATATCTTAATAGTCGAACCAATCAACTAATTCAACAAACTCAGAACATTTACTCACAAAGTGTCCGACAACATCAGAAGCACTCAGTTATATTCTACACATCCCACAAGATGATGCAAAATTCTCGCCTGAACCCCTGTCAAAAGCCATGATGCGAATTAGGTTGAGGTCGAGAAATTTGGAAAAGATTCGGCAGATAGTAGAAGAGAACGGTATTTAATTGAAAGTACACTGAATAAAACAAAATGTGGATAGCTTCTATAATGTTTTCCCACCTTCTTCTACATCACTTCACAGATTCCTGTCACTGCCATCCAGAACGCTTGTCTTCCACGATCCAGCTTAATTTCCAAGTTTCTTAGCTTAAATGGACCTCTTGGGTTGATACAGTCACTCTGCCATGCACAAAGAATAGATCCAAACAAAGCCAACGTGTTATCATTCGATTCTCCATTCCACTTGAGGCCCAACTGCTCAAAGCCAGGAGCCCCAGTGTTGAAAATAACGTTTCCAAAGATGGGAAACTCGCCATCGTCCTCCACACCGCCGATTCCATCCCAAATCTCAACTTCCTCCCATGACTTTCCGCGATAAAGCTTAATCGATCGACAGTGGCAACAGCGAAAACTTGTCCTTCGTTTGGAATCGCGGATAATTGAAGGCACCAGACGCAGCCTGAAGGCCGGTTGCGTGGCATAAGTTCAAGACTGAAGTGATTTTGTACTCCTTGTCATCTGAAAGTTTCAACTTTGCTTTTGGAGCGAGCTGGAAACCTAAAGCGTGTGCTGGCATTGGTTCCGGTGGTGGAGGAGGTCCAAAGCCAAGGGTTGGTCTGCATCAGTTCTGTAGACTATGCGATCAAGAGGTTTCTTGCATGCCTTGCTTGCCTCTAAAGAAATGACAGTCTTGTAATCTTCTTGGAGGGAACGTGGATTCGTATTTGGTTCAGCATAAGTGACCCTATTATGATTTCTAAGCATACACAGCAATCACTGTGTCGAATAACATACTTTTGGTAACGCTGTTTTAACTCGCGGAAAGAAATGTATTCTGCATCTTGCTCTTCCCAAGTAAGGTTGGTCTTCGCCAAGTGACATCGCAAATAGCTGTCATATTTCGCATGGCATTGACATCGAATGGAAGGGACCTAAATTCTCTGTCTCGCACAGAGAATCCGAGTGCATAGCCATATGGTTCAAAATCTAATGTGATTACAATCGCAATATCAGTCGATGGTATCACTCACAATGTAATCCAAAACGGATACTCACCAAGTAGATTATTTGGATTGGCAGTACTTTGCACTCTGAAGTTGCAGAGAGTATAGGGGGAGGAGGAACAGAACTCCATCTGATGAAACAGGAACACTGGTTCCGGATCTACACTTCCATCCGCCGAAAGCCGGAGAACTTCAATTCCTCTTCTGCCTTTGAGCGCCAAAGTTCTGGAGCGGCGGAACACAAACGTTGTTGTAGATTCAGCGATTGGTGGCGTTTCAACCATCTTCATTTAAGCGACGTTAAATCATGCAATAGCAGTGTCTCTATTCCCAATTTATAAAAAGTATGAATCACATAATCTCGCAGATTCCAGTAGCTGCCATCCAGAACGCTTGTCTTCCACGATCTAACTTGATTTCCAAGTTTCTAAGTTGGAAGGGACCTCTTGGGTTGATACAGTCACTCTGCCATGCACAGAGAAGCGACCCAAGCAAAACCAAAGTTTTGGTATTGATTTCTCTCCCTAACTCAAGACCCAATTGCCCAAATCCAAAAGTATTAGTGTTGAATTTAACACTTCCAAACACTGGGAACTCTCCGTCATCCTCGACGCCACCAATGCCGTCCCAAATTTCAACTTCCTCCCACCACTTTCCGCGGTAAAACTTCAAACGATCGACGCTTGCAACAGCAAAGACTTGTCCTTCGTTTGGAATACGGGAAAAGTACATTTCGTTGGGGACAGATTGAAGCCCGGTACCGTGACGCAGTTCCAAAACGGAGTTCACCTTGTACTCCTTGTCATCTGAAAGTTTCAAAAACTTTTTATCGTCCAGCTTGATTCCCAAAGCATGCATGGGCTTGGCTTCTTCTGGCGGTGGAGGTCCAAATCCAACTGGTTGGTCAGCATCGATTCTGTACACAATACGATCAAGAGGTTTCTTGTACTTGTTGCTGACCTCCATAGCTACAACTGTCTTGTAGTCTTCTCCGAGGGACTGTGGTGAAGTTTTTGGAGTAGGAAAGGTTCTGTCAACGGATTATACGAATTATTAAGAAGTGTGAAGTGTAGGTATGATTAAAAAACCTGTTCTGGTAGATTCTCTTTAGTTCTTCATACTTGATGTACTGTGCACCTTGTTCGGCCCACGAAAGAGCAGTTCTTGACATTGTGATATCGCAGATGGAGTTCATGGTTCTCATCGCATTCACATCGTACGACAAGGACTTGAAGTCTCTGTCTCTAATTGAGAAGCCAAGTGCGTAGCCATGTGGCTCAAAGTCTGACCAGTAACAAATCAATCAATGTTTCATACTCAATCAAATTAAGAGTACACACCGAGCAAATCATTGGGATTTGACGTGCTCTGAATTCTAAAGTTACAAAGGGTGTAGGGCGATGCCGCAGAAAAGTCCATTTGGTGGACAAGTGCGACTGGTTCCGGATCAATGCTTCCATCCGGTTTAAGCTGGAGCACCTCAATGCCTCGCTTGCCCTTCAATGCCAATGTTCGGGAACGCCGAAACACAAACGTGACAGAAGATCCGGTGCTCATCGAATATGACATTGTCGTGGATAACGATTGGTGGTTGATTTTTGTGTTCCAATCTGAAAATCGAGTGGCGATATTGCCGTTCGTTCGAAACGCCGTAGTACCGAGCCCTCATTTCAAATCACTTTATTTTGAGTTAAATAATAACCGCAGAGTTTCCCTTGTTCTAAAACCTCTGAATTCACAGAGGCATTCCTGTCAATGAAACCCAGCACACAACTTACAAGACAAGTATCTTGAGCCAGCGATATTTGAGCCAGACTTTTAATGAGTCAATATTTAATACCAAATGTGGGTTCTTTACTGCAATCCTACTCTCATGTATAATCGAATTACGACATTCTGGGAGAAATTAAGTCACTTTATTTATTTATTCAGTTAATGAGCACCTCGACCCCTTGATCCGAAACCTCCACCACGCGACCCACCTCTTCCACCAAATCCACCTGAACTAGCACCTCCTCGAGATCCAAAACCTCCCCTCGAACCACCAGAACTACCTCCTCTTGAACTGTAGCTTCCACCGGAACTACCACCTCTACCCCCATAACCTCCAGAACTTCCACCACGACCTCCATAACTACCTCCTCGTCCTCCAAATCCTCCACGACCTCCAGACTGGAACCCACCTCCAGAATTACTACTCTCCATCATCTCAGGCACCTCAGTAGGCAACGACATCTCAACCCCCTTTCCATTCCAAACAACACCTCCAAGTTTAAAGTGTCCACCCTCCAGCTCTTCAATCTTATCCGCTTTAACATCACACACAACACCCGTCTCATCCTTCGTAAGTCTCCATCCAAGCGCATCTTCCCACCCGATTCCAGGGTGACTGCGTTGGACGATTGATTTGACAAACCCAACGTTTCGGATTTTTTGGTTGCATTGGAATAAGACTGTTAAGAAGCCTTCGGTTGCGGAGAGTAAGGAGCGTGGGGGGAGGGGTTTTGTGGTGTTGCAGATGACAGCAAGGGCTGCGGAGAGAGCAGTGATTGGATCGTTTTTGTAGTGTGCGAGAATGGATTCCGCAGCGTCACTGAAGTATGCCAAGGCACCAGGGTGTACGGCTCGGAGGTTTTCCAAGGAGTCGAGGGACCGGGATTTGATGATATCTTTTGGTTGTGGGGCTCCGGCTTTCTTGAACTGAACTCCGGCTTTGCGGGTAATGTTTTGAAGGAGGTATTCTTGTTGTTGCTTGTAGAATGTCACACAGACTCCAGACTTTCCAGCTCGTCCAGTTCGTCCAGATCTGTGCACATATGTTTCAACGTCGCCTGGAGGCTCACAGTTGATGACTAAATCGACTTCAGGGATATCGACACCACGAGCACACACGTTGGCTGTTTGATAGAGTTATTAAAGATGGGCGTTCAATTATTGAACTTACTAGTCACAAGACATCTGAACTTTCCGTCTCTAAATCCTTGAATAGCAGTCTCTCTGGTCTTTTGCTGAACATCTCCGTGAAGAACTTGCGTTCCAAATGCCGCCAACTTTTCATTCAGTCCAAGTTCATTCGCTTCATTTTTAGTCTCGACAAAAACGATTGTACGAGAGCTTCCGCCGCGACCATAAACTGCAACAATATCCCCCAAAATGTCGGCACGGTTCTGCCACTTTGAGGGATACACAAATGGGTGACTTTCTCACTCGTCTTCAACTTCTGGGATCCAACGAGATCGACGGTTTCACGATCCTCCTTCATGTACTTTTTAAGTACACCGTCAATCCAGGATGGTAAAGTAGCAGAAAATAGCAAGGTTTGAAGTGGACGTGACTTTGCTGTGCCTTGAGCCTCTTTTTGAGTTGCAACGTCTTGCAAAATCTTTTCCATGTTTTCCGCGAACCCTATTCAAGTGTATTTAGATTGAAATTGCAAAAGAGGAGCTGAAGGACACCTACCGATGTCTAACATTTGGTCACACTCATCAAGTACAACGAACTGTATGAAGGAAACGTTAAGCTTATGTTTGGGTGCCAGTCGATGGTAATTACCTTAAGGTTATGAAGTTTCAAAGTTCCACGGTCGACGTGATCCATCAAACGACCTGGGTACCAACAACCACATCAACTCCATTCATGAATGCACGATCTGATCAGAAAACTGTTAATATTTGACTCCAAAACAAAAATACAACACAGCTTACTTTGAACTTCATAAGGAGAACCACCATAAACACACACCATCTGCAACTCTCCCGCCGCAATAGTTTCAAACTCTCTAAACACTTGGTTGGCAAGTTCACGTGTTGGAGCCATGATCAGAGCAAAAGGAGGACGCCCGCGTTTCGTGAATTCAGCCCGATTCTTTGCAATCTCCTTTTTGAGAGTCTCAACGACAGGAGAGTGAATGCAGAGTCTTTCCAGTTCCAGTTCGAGCGCGTCCGAGTAAATCTTTTCCGGCCATAACTTTTTGGAAACAGGCGGCTTGGATGGGGAATAATGCGGGACGGTTTGAATTGATGAGAGCGTCGACAGTGGATTTACTGAGATCGTAGGAGGAGAGTTGCAGTTCTTTGGGGACTTCCTCCTTCTGTTCTTCACTAGCTCTTCATCACCATTCTCGTCCCCTTGCATATCCTCCTCTGCAACTTCGTCACTTCTCTCGGTAGTTTCCTCCTTGATTTCTTCCACCTTTCTCTTCTTCTTCTTGGCCTCCTTTTCATCATCTGATTCCGTCGTCTTTGCTTTAGCCTTCTTTTCCTTCTTTGGCTTCACTTCGTCATCGTTTTGAGTTCTTCGTCTTCGGTTTCTGCCTTTCGTTTCTTTGATTTCTTTTTTGGCGTTTCGGATTCATCAACTTCAACTTGATCGTCCTTGTTTTTCTTCTTTTGTTTCTTTTCTTTTGCTGGCGATTCGGCAGCGACTCAGCAACTTCGGTTTCGTCCTTGGACTTCTTCTTGCTCTTCTTTTCGATGGCGGGGGACATTGTTTGGTTGGTTGGATTCAAGGACAAAAGAAGGTTGGAGAAAAAAAGAAAGAAGATTGGTCATTAGTTGGAAACGGAAAAGAGAACTCTCAAAAATGATTTGGCTAATTCTGTCAACGTCTCTTACTTCCTCCAATTATCGGCTTTTATCATGTTTTTATGGGAGTTTTCGCTTAGACCTAGTCGTTTACGCCAGGGCATTTATTACGTATAAGTTAAAGCCCAATTAATACACTCACTTTTGATTCTATTCACTGAAGTTGTGGTGAGTTGGAACTTTCCCCAAACCAAACCACCCAACCCAACCAACGAATCCAACCAAACAAAACCAACAAAGCAACCAAAAATGGAAATCTTTGGATCGTTCAAGCACATGTCCGTGTGAGTACCGGGCCTCCTCTCCCAGGACAGCCCACTAACACAATTGAACTCATTCAAAGGCGGCAAATCCTGCACCAAATCCTCAACTTCTTCCTCGTCGTTTCCTCGGCTTTAGCAATGTGGAAAGGCCTCGCTGTCGTCACAAACTCAGAAAGCCCAATTGTCGTTGTTCTCAGGTCTCGTCCCCTTTCACCCTTCACACTGGGCAAAGTATTAAAGCCTATCCATTAAAAAGTGAATCTATGGAACCTGCTTTCCAACGTGGAGACTTGCTTCTTCTCTCAATGTTCAGCAACCCCGTTCGAGTGGGCGATATCTGCGTATTCAAGATTGACGGCAAAGTCATTCCCATCGTGCACAGAGTATTGGAAGTACATGATAAGTAAGTGGAATGCGTGCTTATCGTTGTTCATTAATTCCAACTCATAAAGCAACACTGATGGCAAACAATACCTCTTGACAAAAGGTGACAACAATCCAGTGGATGACCGTGGTCTATACAACAGAGGACAAATGTGGGTGTCGGATAAGGAAGTGGTGGGACGTGTTTCAATGTACATGCCATACATTGGAATGGTGACGATTATTTTGAATGACTACCCGCAACTAAAGGTGGTCTTGTTGGCTGTCATGGGTATATTCGTATTGATTACGAAAGAGGTGAGGGTCGCTTCAAAGTAGACAATCGCCGTTCTAACCTTTATTTCACAACAGGAATAATGAGGGAGGGGAAAAGAAACAAAGCACAGTTTTCAACATTAAAAAGCCACGATATGATCTCATTTTAATCTCATTTTATGGTGTATCCTCGGCAACGAGTTTGACTTGATTGGCGCTGTACGGGGCATAGAATCCACTCTGAAGAAGCGTCAATCTTTGGAACAGGCGGAGCAGAACTCGGAGGAGTGGGAAAGTCGTCAGCAGACAACTGTCTTGACATGTTTCTAGGAGTGTTTGTAGTCGATGGAGGCTCATAGGGTGCCTCAATCACAATCGTAAACGATGGAGACCGTTGCATTTCCTCCCGTTGTGCAGGAACTTCCTTGGCAAACTCCTCCTCAAATTTAAATGAACTGACGTATATCTGTCCAACAGCTCGACCAATCTCCTCAACCCCTTGCGACAATATCCAAGACAGCGACCTTTTTCATAAAGTTGATATCAGGCTCTAATATCCTCTTCCACTGCGAATCTTTCACCGTCCTCTTTTCCGTCCCAGGTACAAGCGACATGAGCTTGCCTCCATCATTTTGAAGCGCACGAGCTTGAGTTTATCCGACACATCCATGATTCTCATAAACACTGAATTAAGCACTTCAATATTCGTCTTCTGTTCCTTCTTGAGAAAATCGGCCGTCTCCGATAAATGCGCCTTCAACAATTCAGCCGTTCGCTTGCCATTCCCAATTATCGCGCTGACTTCCCCCTTTCCACTTCCTTTTATTTTATCAAAGGAGTCCGGCATCGCAATGCTCCTCAAATTAGGCCAAAACGTGTTTGCAAGTTGCAGGAAATGAAGGCTGAAGATGATATCCTCAAGAGCCACGATGTCCACGTCTTATTCGCTGATACCACGCCTTTATCTTGTTTCAGGAGTTTCACGCCTCGATGCACGTTTATGGCCGCGGTTTTGAGGTTGTGACTGTCTTTGTGCGCGATAAAGAACTCGTCGATGGCGTGGTCGAGTTGTTTGGAAAATAGGATTCTTCCGTAGATGGGTGCATGAAAAAGTATTTTGCAACGAGGGAGACGAGGTCGCTGCGTAAGGTGGCTAAGGGTTCGGTTTCTTGGACGAGACGTTCATGGAATTTTGTGTTTGTTTTCAGTCTTTGTTTCAGATTTGTGATTGCGAGGACGATCGATTGTTCACGAGATTGAGCTTCCATTAGTTTTGCAGCGCCATCGTCTTGTTTCTGCGGGGGAGTTGTATGAGTTGGAATTCCGCGTTTCTATTTCTTACCTTGATGCTTCCGCGACGAAAAACACTTGTTGCTCCTGTTTGAGTTTCTTTAACAGATTCCAGATGGTTCACTGCTTCCGCCAACTCTTTCTTGTGTTTTTCTAGTTCCTGTTCAATGTGTTTGATTTCTTTGACCTTGAAACCGTTAACTTCTCGTAATGAAGGGATGAAAATACCGAACCTGCTCTTTACATTGTTTCTCGATTGGCAAAAGGGCCAAAATGCGTGAACTTAACGTTTCTGGTAGATAGGAGTAAGTACTTCGCTGAACATAGATCACAGGCTCTCTCATTACCATATTCGCGTAGAAGCTCGATTGTTGATTCCATTCCGACCCTTAAGATTGTGGATGATTTGCACTTGTTTCGCTGAAGGGCCCAGACCTATCCTGAGGTACTTTTGGGATGTTATCAATCCACAATGTGAACGCTGACATCCATTGTTCGCGTGCACCCTGCAATAATCGGCAGAATAGTTTAGTCATCTGATATATTAGAGGATATAATGAGGAATTCTCCTTTGAATCTCTTTGAATATTATGACCCGTTTTCTGCTTGGACGACACTCAAATCTTGTGAAGCTCAGCTCCTTACTTTCCTTGACGCTTCTTCTTGTATACACATTTCTCCGGTCCCCTAGTCCCGCGAAACATTCTCTTCTGAAAAGGATAACTACGCTGAACCTCATACTTCCTTGCAAACCACTCCTCACGTCGATGATTGGGGATACGACCAAATACTACTTCTAGGAGACTCCTTGACTGAGGTTATTTATTTTCTTCTTTACAATACCGAGAGCATCTTAATCTGAATTCCCGACAACAGTTTGGAAGCCTGGATGCAACAGGCTGGGCCCTCAACCTTTCCCGCCGATACTCTCGCAAAATGACAGTTTCAGCACGTGGATTCTCCGGATACAATTCATACTGGCTAAATCTCGCAACTCCACGTCTCTTGAACGAATTCCCCACGAATCGAACGAAACTCGTTGTTTTGATGATTGGGACGAACGATTCCGTACTGAAAGGAAGGTCGCCGCAACATGTGTCAGTTGACCGGTATCAACACTATTTGAATGAAATCAGCAAGAATATTGTCAGATTACTCGAAACGCACGGATTCTGATGGTTACGCCTCCGCCAATCAGTTCCCCTGTGGTGTTTGACTATTACACCTTTGAATCTATGAAACTGTATCGAGTGGCTTGTTTGAACGCGTTTGAACGGATTTATGAAATAGAAGGTGATAGGGCTGCGGTTTTGGATACGTGGGAGTTGTTTGGAGGGAATCAAACATACCTCGATTCAAACTACGATCCTAAATCGTTGGACACGTACTTTTCGGATGGACTTCATTTCAAGGGGAAGGGACATGAATTGATGTATAAGGGCGTGCTTTCGGTTATTGAAACAAAGTGGCCTGAATTGAATGCGGATAATATGTCAGTTAGACTTGCATCAAACTTTTTAAATGCTCCTGCTGAAGAATTGGGGGATAATGAAGCTGCATTGAGGTGGATGTTTGGAGGTAAATAAATCCTTGCCAAAGAGTTTGGTCTGGTTGCAATTCTGCATACACTTTAAACTTTTGTGATAAATATGATGATTCACTCGTAGTAATGAAGAATTAAAAGTGAGGCGAAGAATTGTCAGTGTATACTGTGTGGCTGTCAACAAAAGTTACAAAACCAACCAAAACCGTCCAAGTTACTACACCAAGGCTATGAATCCGGATGGACAAAAGAAGCAGCTTCGAACAATGTCGACGCCTGCAAATGTTCAGTTAAAATTAAAAAGCCAAACAGAAGAAGCTGACGCGATCATTCCAATTCCTGCCCTCGTTGAAGCTCCAGAGATTCCGACCTCAACTGCAGCTGCAGCTGAATCGAGTGAAAGAAAAGTAACAGTAATCTTAAATTCATAACCAAATCACTTACCATGACTAAAGGAACCGCCACCCCTCCCGCCACGTCCAACAATCGCAGACCTGTCGAAGTACTTTCACCACTTTCAAATCTCAACGAAAAAGGATGTGCCGCCACCATCATCCGCTGCTTCTTCTGAAGCCACACAACAACAAAGAATCAATCCCTCCGAAGATGTCTTTGACAGCTTCACCCTCGCTCGAAATGTTCGTCTAGAGGAACAAAAGCCCGTCTCAGAAGCCACGAAGCGAAACTCGAAAATGACAAGCGTCTACTTCTTGGATTACTATTATGACTTGATCACATACTTGGACAGCCGTCGCCAGAGAACTGCACTCGCACAACAAGATATCGAAAACTGCTGCGTGAATGATGTTCAAGCAAACGCGGAATGGAACAAGTTTTGTGCATCAGAACGCGAAATCTTGAGGAGTCGTAGAACGCGCCTTCGGCTTTCGTCGTTCCAGATTCTCTTGCAGATTGGGCAAGGAGGGTATGGACAAGTGTTTTTGGTGAGGAAGCGGGATGGAGGTTGTGAAAAGGAATATATGGCTCTCAAAAAATGAATAAGAGGGCTTTGAAGAAAATGGGGGAGGTGCAGCATGTTTTAACTGGTAAGTTTTCCTTCTCCATAAAGTTCATTTTCAATGACTTAACTCGATCACAGAGCGTGACATATTGACACGAGCAAATTCTGAGTGGCTTGTCAAGTTATTTTATGCCTTTCAGGACATGGAGAATGTATACTTGGCTATGGAGTTTGTACCGGGTGGTGACGTGAGAACTTTGTTAAACAACAGTGGAGTTTTGAGAGAAGAACATGCACGCTTTTACGTGGCCGGTATGTGCTATCTCTCAACATCCATTCGCCATATAACTTTTCCATATAAGAAATGGCAACCGCTGTCGCCGAGCTCCACCGTCTTGGCTTTATCCACCGCGACCTGAAACCCGAAAACTTTTTAATTGATGCAACCGGCCACCTGAAGCTAACTGATTTCGGCCTTTCGCGTGGAACTCTTTCTGACGAATGCGTAGCCCACCTGCGTGCACGTCTCGAAAAGGTCAAGGAAACACCATACATCTATCAATCACTCGCGGACCGCCGCAACCTATACCAAAGCGTGAAACGCACAGTCGAAATGAGATGTTTCTCTCAAGTTGGAAGCCCTGACTACATGGCACCTGAGGTTCTAACGAAAAGCGGGAGCGGGTACGGTCTATCCGCCGATTATTGGAGTTTAGGGACCATCTTGTTTGAATGTCTTTGCGGATTTCCTCCATTCACTGCTGCAAACACGGACGGAATTTGGGTGAATGTGTATCACTGGGAACGCGTTCTTGAACGCCCTGTCTATACTGGCGAAGACGAGGAATTCAATCTATCCGATTGCGCGTGGGATCTCGTGACCAAGTGAGAAACCTCTAGTTCCTACTGAAAGAGAATGATTAACTTACAAAGGATAGGCTAATCACTCATCCGCAAAACCGTATCGCGGGACTCTCAAGACTTCAAGCACACCCATTCTTCCAAGACTATCCATTCCATCAACTCCGTTCCCCATCCGTCGTACCCCCATTTGTTCCACACCTCTCCTCCGCTATCGATACATCCTACTTTGACGACTTTTCGAATCCAAATGATATGAAAATGTATCAGGAAGTGAAAGAGCGGCAGGCGAAGCTTGAAAAGAAGCTTGAGGAAGGACGAAAGACTGGCGGTGGAGGGACTGGAGGGGCGATGGGCATTTTGAGGCGGTTGGGGAGTGTCGGTGGGACAGGGAGTCCTGTTCTGCAGCACAAGGGGAAGGACGAGGAAGGGCTTAGAGCAGCTTTTGTTGGATTTACTTATAAACATAAGTGAGGTGTGGATGTGTCGAGATGCATTTCAATAAATTTAATCTTGTAAACTGAGAATAAAACTCACTACTGGAAAACTAAATTGCATCGGCTGTTATGAACACCATCGAGGGATGATTGGGGTAAAAACGATGTATTCTACAACTCCTCTGCATTCTTCAGAATCCATTTCTTGGCACCATCGACATCGCCTGACAGTGCTGGTGGTGCATTTTGCCAGTCCAGAGGCAACACGGTTTCCATCTTTGCAGCGCTCAACTCAGGCCACTGAGAAGCAATTTTCGCAACAACACCGTCAAATAAAACACGGTTGCCTTCTGCGTTAAAGTGGCGATTGTCTTTGAACAAATGACTTAATTCTGAAGGATCGTATGACGGATTCTCGTATTTCTTGTTTTGATGAACAAGTTCCAAGTATCCAACACGTCCAGACGAGATTCTAAATCCTTTTTGAGACTGTCTACTAGACTCAGACATGCATCGCGATATCGTTTCGCGTCTCCAATAGTGACAAAAACCAAAGGATTCGATGGACTCTGTTCACCATCCCAAGCAATGCGAATCTTCATTGGCGGAGGCGTCATGACTAATAACTTTGCATGAGGAGCAGCCCGAAGAATAGTTTGAATAATTTCTTTCATGTTTTCAATGTACATATCAAGTGGAACGTGTTTGGGGTATCGCTCGTTGACGTAATCGTTTGATCCGAGCATCAGAGTCACCAACTTGATTCTGTTTACATTTCCGACGTCCCTGAGCAATGGTTCGATGGCAAACTTGAGCCACCACGAGTTGTAGCTTGCATATCCCCTGTTCAAGACAGTTGCTCTTCTCGAGTATTCTGCAGTCAGAAGGGACGCCCATCCACCAGGTTCCGAGATCCGTATTCAGTGAGAGAGTCGCCAATCAGAACAATTTGGTTGTGGCGAATGACGAGCGGCGAGGGACCAGTTCTAATTCAAGATACAGTGTGTTAATAAGCTACAGCCCACCAGGTAACCAGTATCCAGGTGACACTCACGAATGCATCTTCTTTCCTGAATTCAAAGTGGAAGAAACAACGAACAAAAGAGTCCCGCCAACCACAACTCCAAGGCAAAGTGTCAAAGTGAGGGAAATCCGTGACATTCAAACACACTTTTTCTTGCTCAAATCGATGCATCAACAACGCATTCTGAGTAGGATTGCGGACTTGGTTAAGGCGAATCAGAGTGCTGATATTGGAGGAGGAGGTATGCTTCCAGATGTATGCTTCGAGACAGGTCGTATCTGATGATTGAGTTATTAGATTCTACCGCAATTAATCCCGGTTTCCACAACAATGTAGTTTGTCTTGTTGTGAAAGCACATGGCTAACTCTAACTGACGATGCCGCCTTTGCACTAGGATCCTCCAAATGCTCCATCCGACTCAACTGATCCAACTCAAGCAGAACGCATCGCCATGGTACTCCAGTCCTCCCATTCAACTTATAATGTGTATTAAATGGAGGATTCTTGATAGGCCGACCCAAATACGTTTTCAATCAAAGGCCTTCCACTGGCGTACTTCACAGTCCTCATTAACCAATGGGGTGGATCTGATGCACTCAATGGCTTGACTACCACCGAAGTATGTGATCAATTCCTCAAACCAATGACAAAGCAGTCTGGTCTGTCGCTGTGTGCCCAATTATACCTCGAAGCCGATAATCCAATCTCGTCTGTATCCAGAGACGCAAAGTGGTTCATTTCTCACGCGTGGAAATACAAGTTCCTCGACGTTGTTTCATCTCTTTTCCATTTCGCTCAGAAACACAACTTGGATCCTGCAACAACAATCATCTGGTTCGATTTATTCTCAAATTCTCAGCACAATACTGCTGACAAGCCTTTTGAATGGTGGGAGACCGTATTCATGAATGCTGTAAAGTCAATTGGGAATGTCATCATGATTCTGCAGCCCTGGAATGACCCGATTCCTCTCAAACGTGTATGGTGCATCTTTGAAGTGTACGCTTCCAATGTGACGAAAAGTGAATTCCATGTCGCTATGACGCCTGCAGATGAAGCTGATTTCTTGGCGCAGCTGAAAAGTAATATCACTCATTTCAATACTGTGCTCGGAAACGTGGATAGTCGTAAAAGTGACAGCTGGAATCCTTCCGATCGAGACGCTATTTTTAATGTCATTCGTCAGACAGTTGGTTTTGTTGCTCTGGATCGACTGGTTTTTGAAACCCTGTCTGAATGGATTGTTGGTGCACTCAACCAATTGATCGACTCTTTGTATTCCAACAATATCGACCATTTAAGTTGGAAAGGAGCGTTGGGTAACTTTTTACGACTTCAAGGAAGGTTTGCAGATGCAGAACCACTCTTGACGGAAGTATTCACGCTCCGCAAGAAACTCTTCCCAATGAGTCCAGACACTCTACAAACGATGAGTGACGTGGCGCTCTTGTACCAACTTCAAGGCAAATTTACAGAATCAGAACAGCTTCACTTGGAGTGCGTTAGTCACGACAAAAACTCTATGGTCCAGATGACACCATCGTACTTGTCTCGAAAAGTAATCTCGCTCTCCTGTATCAATCGCAACGAAGATGGAACGATGCTGAAACGCTCACTGCAGAATCCTTACAATCTTGGTTACGTATCGCAGGACTTCGTAATACAAATACTCTCGCATGTATACACAACTTGGCTCAAATATACGAAGCACAAGGGCGATTAACCGAGGCGGAATATTTACTTTGGAATCTCTCGAAGTTCGGAAAGAAATGAACGGAACAGATCATCCCAGCACGTTAATCACGTTAGGTACTCTATCTACTGTGTATGAATCACTTGGAAAGTTCCAAGAAGCCGAGAAAGTAATTCGTGAGTCCTTACAATCAAACCAAAGAGTTCATGACCTGAACACCCAGCCACATTGTTGTCTCTGGATGGACTCTGCTCGATTCTTTATTCTCAATGCGATATGAAGAGTCAGTGCCGCTACTGACAAATGTTTGGAGTTGAAAAGACGAGTATTTGGATCGGATCATCAAAGCACTCTGACAACAATTCACAATTTGGCGATGACTTTATTCCATACGCGTGTTTTTGAACAGTCGGAAGTTTATTTTCGTGAAGCATTGAAAGGTCGTTTACGGTTCTCGGTGCAGGTGATGGACAGACTCTCGCATCTGTGAATGGTCTGCCTTTGTTCTTCAATCAACAAATCGGGCCGATGAAGCCAAGACCCTTCTTTCAAAGTCGATTGAGAATGCGATGAATTTGAAAGTCCCACTGTTCCTGCAATCGTATCGTCCCTGAATGTTCTGGCTTCCATTTTTCAATCGAAGGGAATATGTGGAGACAGAGCAGGCTTACCTTCAATCCCTTGAAATGCGCAAGAACTTGAACGATCAAGACGACAATCAAATCATTGTTGCATTAAACAATCTAGCGTTTTTGTATCAATCCAGTAATCGCGATCAAGATGCAGAGGCCTTGTTTGAAGAAGTTGTCGAAGCACGAGAAAGAAAGCTCGGAGCAACCATAAAGATACTTTGGAAGCGATGAAGAATTTAGCGATCCATTATCAAGTAGAAGGGCAGTTAGTCGAGGCTGAAGTGGTTTGTCGAAAGAGGTTGGAATCATTCAAGAATCTGTTAGGACCAGACAATTCTACGACGTTGAAGCTATGACTATGCTTGGAGTCGTTTTATACAAGCTTGATCGTTTACGGACGCTGAGCCGCTGTTTCAGGAAGTACTCGCGGGCCGAGAGCAAATTCTGGGGAACCATATGACACATTCACTGCTGTAACAACTTGCCGTGTTGTTACAAGCTATGGGACAAGTAAACGAAGCCGAACTATTGTTTGCGAGGTGCCTTGCTGGGAGGGAAACTCTACTGGGTCGTCACATCCAGATACAAAACACTCGCGACGAAACTTGTTCAAATTTATAAGCACAGGAAGATTTTCAGAGGCTGATACGTTGAATGCACTGTTTAATATGAGTGAAAGTATTGTATAAAGAAGATAATTGAAGTGGAAGTCGATTTCAAACCGAAAATTTGATTTGTCTTGGGTTGGAAATCGGCCACCAAACATAAAACCGAACAGAATCCCTTCTCAGACGTACAAAAAACCCACAAAATGATCGTAGCAGTACTCGGAGCAAGTGGAGAGCTTGGCACTCTCGTCGTTGAAGCTCTTCTCACCAAAACCAATGTCAATACTGTTCGCGCTGTTGTCCGCAAGTCCACAGAGCAACTCAATGCATTGAAAGCTAGTCACGACCGTCGCTTGGTTATCGCGATTGTAGATTACGATTCTCCTGCTCTCTGGACATTGCACTTGCTGGAGTTTACAGTGCCGTGTCAACACTTCAGGGAATGAGACCTGTGCTGATAGATCTCCAATCAAAGCTTCTGTCTGCATGCATCAAGAACAATGTCAAGCGTTTCATTCCATCCGTAAGTTCTACTATTGGCTGATATTTTTTCAAACTCCATATTGAGGTATTAAAATAGGACTTTGCATACGATTCATCTCCGTCGCCAAACTGAACTACGCCGAGACTCCAAGAGGTTACAACCGTAATATTGATATCCACAAAGACTTCCACGAAGCCGCTAAAGCCATCATCGCGTCCTCCGGCAAATCAATCGAATTCATCCCAATCTCCATTGGAATGTTTATGGACCTGTTCCCAACCGACACGTTCCAAATCATGGATGGAACAAGAAATATGTTGGGTACTTTGGAGACGAAGATACGAAGCAGGAATTTACTACGTATAGAAATACCGCGGAGTTCACTGCGCGTGTTCTTACGGATCCAAAGCCGATTACTAAGACGCATTTCCATATTGCTGGACATCAAGCTTCACCCAAGGAGTTGGCGCGTTGATTTCTGAGGCTACTGGGGAGACGTTTGTCGCGCATCAGGCTTTGTCGTTGCCTTTTGCTGGGTTCCTCATCGGGACCTTGCAGCTTTTTGAAGGGCAGAACGAGCCATTGCCCAACTTTCAGAAGTTACAGTATGGACGTGATATGGGGAATGGTTGGAGCGCATGGCCGAAGGAGAAGCTGGATAATGATTACTATGGACCGGTGATTGAGTGGACTCAGGTGCAGGATGTTGTTAAGATGGAGTATGAGTTGAGAAAGAAGGGGCTTGCTGGCAAGGATAAGTTCAAGAATTGATGTGACAGTCTTTTTTTTCTGATCAATAAAAACCATCGACATCTAATCAATTTACGTTGATGTTCCAAACAACCATTTCCTAACAGCGTCCTCATCTCCTGCTTCTTCAAAGGGTCCATAATCATCCAAAGGTAACCGATAAGGCAATTTGTAGGAGCCAATTCAGGCCACTTACTTTCAACCGCTCCACCACACCTGCAAACAACTGTTATGCCCATCCTCACTGAAATGGACACCATCATACAACAACCCCTTCAACAAACCAGGATCAAACGACGCGTCAAGTACGTTTCGTTCTTACCAATTAATAAATCCCATGTATCCACATGGCAATTCTGTCCCCACCAATTCAGCTTCCAACGTCCGAAACACATCCATACAAGCCTCACGGTACACCTTAACACTTTCAAACGCGTACAATCCCCATACTTCTTTCACACTCATAGGCGGAGGCGTCAAGACCAAAATCCGGACATCAGGCGCAAACGCCGAATCTGATGAACAATCTCCGCCACGTACTGTTTATATCTTTCCACAGGAACACGGCGATTCGATTTCTCTTTAAAACTGAGTCGTTTGTCCCAATCAAAAGTGTTGCGAGTTGAAGGCGGGATGGGGAGAGGTGAGAAGTGAGGAGGTGGGGTGTTGCGATTTTGAGCCAGTAGGAGTTGTATCCGCCGAACCCAAAGATGTCGACTTTCATTTTGCGGGAGTATCGGTGGATAGTTGGTGGCCCCATCCGTATTTGTCGGATGCTCCAGACTAAATATCAGTGTTAAGTTTTATGCGTCATTATTATTGGCTCACCTCTGTTAAAGAGTCCCCAAGAAGTAGATTTGGTTGTATCCTAATTCTTGTTTTTGCATTGTTGAATTCTTTGCCGTTTGGTTTGTGATCGGTGAGGTATTGTTGGTTGCCTCGCTTCTTGAAACATTTCAACTTCAAGTCTTCAATATCACCAGACATGGCGACAGGAAATGCATCAGGGTAAGGATATTTAAAGGGCATATTTTCGGGATTTAATTCCGGCCATTGAGCCGCAATAACTTTGATAATGCTTCATACAGAACGTTCGAGCCTTCATCCCAAAGTGAAGATTATCATAGAAATATTTTTGGATGGAGGAAGGATTCCATTCTGGCTTTTTGTACTCCTGATTCGGAATGAATACATCCCACAGATTCAAGAGCTTTACATTCTTCATTTTAGCTTTCAGTGACGACACGGTCTTATACATGCGTCGCGGTATATTGCTGCACGGTTGATTGTGTACGTATGCCTTCCCTCACGTATAGCCATTCCAATGGGAGGAGGAGTCATGACCACAACCTTCGCAGCAGGCACCGACACTGAATCTCACGCAAGATAGCCTCCAGATTCTCCTTGTACTGATCCAGCGGAACATGTTGATGATCCGACTCAAGTGAAAAGTCGTTTGTCCCAATCAAGATCGTGATGAGTCTAACTCTGTCCTTTGGGACTTCATTCAGGATCGGCGGCATTGCAAAGCGGAGGTTCCACGAATTGTACCCTGCAACAGCTCGTACTTTCACGTCGGCTTTTCTGTTGTAGAGCGAGGATAGTTTTAGGCCCCAGCCATTTGGACGAAAACTGAACTGTCAAAAGAGGTAGTTTGAATTGGGCGAAGGTAACGCATCGCAGGGAGGCTCACTTCAGTCAGCGAGTCGCCGAGAAGAAGAATTTGGTCGTAGCTCATGTCGGGAATTTGAGGCTGAATGTGTGCGCTTTTGTTGGGTGGTGTCAAGTTGATCAAGAAGGCATACAGACACTCACTGCCGGTGCTCAGTTTGTTGCCTGACTGGCTTGAAATTGAAAGCGCCAAGAATGAATACAAGCACCAAAGCGAGAGAGACGCTATGGCATAGTATCGGGCTTGCTTCATCTTTACTTTTGTGTCTAACATTTTCCGATTCACGACAGGTATGCCAATGTGTTCGTGTTATACTCTTCACTACATTCTTAACTACGCCCATCTTTATTGGCCTGCTCCATGAAACCCACTTCGTTCCAACAAATAATACATCAGCGTTCCATCCAACAACCCTGTCGGAATCTTTTTCGACAGTTTACTGTTTCCAGTCAAATCCAATACAGACAAGCTGGTCAAATTTACTATTTGGCCATGTATTTTGCCGGTGAAGCCGTTTTCTTGCAAATGGAGCGAGACAAGACGAACAAGATTGTATAGCTGGGTAGGAATAGGACCAGACAGTTGATTGTGGGAAAGCGAGAGGTTCGTCATAACAGCAAGTTTCTCGATAGACTTTGGAATCGGCCCTTTCAAGGAATTGTCGCCAAGGTTGAGGGATTGCAGGTTTCGTAGTTTACCAATGTCACTTGGAATAAGCCCCGAAAGACGATTGGAATCCAATAACAGCTCTTCCAGTCCATTCAAGTTTGTAAATTCAGGAGGAATAGGGCCTTCAAATGAGTTTGAAGAAAGATCGAGGGTTCTTAAGGTCATAATAGATCCAAGTGAAATGGGCAACTTTCCAGATAAGTCGTTGCTCGATAAGTTCAGTACTTTGAGTTTCGCCAAACTTCCAATGTGAGTCGACAAAGTGCCATCCAGTCTGTTTCCACTAAGATCAAGAGTTTCAAGTTCATGTAACTGAAATAATTCTCCGGGAATTGGACCAGATAAGCAGTTGTGAGCCAGTTTGAGGACCACGAGATTTGAAAGTGAGCCGATAGTAGACGGAATGGCCCCTCGAATCCTGTTGTACCCGAAATAAAGCTTTGACAGCAACTTCAGCGATCCGATAGCCGATGGCAGCTCTCCATTCAACAGTTGGCCACTCATTGCAACTGTCACGATTCTGTTTTGAGCCAGATCAGCCTGGACTTGCTGGTAGACTGCCGGCCGCCTGAGCCAAACTTGAACTGACTTAACATCGTGCTTCAGCCCTTCGCACTCCTCGCAATGTGAAAGAAGGTTCAGTTTCGCAAAGAATGGATCTGAGAGACAATCACGGACAAAGCGACTGAGTCTTCGCAGCTTCCAGGCTTCGTTCGGTTTTAAATGCGCACAGATTGATTGAATGAGCTCGAATGGAAGCGAGGAAAAGGATGGTGTTTCTGGCATTCTTTCTTTTGAAGGTTACTCTTTCATAAAAAGTAAGTAATGAAGATGACTCCAAACAAAGGACTGCTTGGCATTCTTGCTGCGACAGTTCTCTTTGTTGTTTGTGTGGGACTATTAGCGGGACGAGAGCCAAAGAGGTGGGTTGCCATGTTAAATAGAAGAGTGTACTCAATACACCACAGTCCAATCTATCGACACCAGACCCTCTCTCCAAATAGCAACAGCCCTTTTCCTATTCAAATAGTCAGGGAACAAATCGTTGAATACCCAAAGATGATTCTCTTTGGCGATTCGCTGACTGAGGTGGGTCCTTTGATTGATCCACAACAATTTGAAGACCGATTTATCAGCGTGGGGGCAGCGAAGCAAACGGATGGTCTCTTCTTCTTTCGCAAAAGTACTTTCGACGAATGGATATTGTCAACAGAGGATTCGGGCACTACACTTCATTCTGGCTCAAACACACAATCAAACCAATTCTGAAACCTTCAAAGAGAGTCAAACTGATTACGATACTCGTTGGAACAAACGATAATGCCCCTCCTTCTTCCCACAAACACGTGCCTGTCCAAAAGTACGAGCAGAATCTGTTTGAAATCATCGACACAATCAAGCTGTATTCATTTGGTGCCAAGATTATCATTATTACACCGCCACCGATCCCTACAGATGTTGCTTATAGCGGCATGCGGTACAATACCTCTACAGCCTACCGTGACGCAAGTATTCAGATCTTCAAACAAGCCACTACGAAATTCAACTTACTTTAACGATATTCAACTTCTTGATTTATGGGAACTCATGCTTCCAAACAAAAGTTACTCCCTTCCCGCCTTTGATCCATCGGCTTTCTCCGAGTTTTTCAACGATGACAAGGTGCATTTCAATGCGAAAGGAAACCAGATGTTATTTGACGGAGTTATTGGAACCATTGAACGTACATGGCCAGAATATAAGGCTGAGTTGATGCAAACTGTTCTTCCATTAGACTATGAGAATGCCCCAGGAGTTATGAGTGGTGATGAGAAAGCGGTGGATGCCTGGCTATTTCGGAATGCCGCTTCTTCATTCGAATTTTGATTGCATTCTTTTTACAATAAATCTTAATCATTTGTCGTTGCTTCTGCGGCTTTCATTTGTGCTGTTTCTCAAAATAGGCAACAAAGATGGCAAGGATCAGAAACCAGGACGCCTCCTGGCCCACTCTCTTGAACAAATACTATTCACGTAAATGGACGTATTCAACAGAGCATTCAGTGGATACAACTCAAACCTCCTCAAACAAACAATCCAACCAACCCTTGAGTCCCTTCAACCAATATCTGATATAAACTTAATTATCCTCTTCACCGGAAACGAAGACCGATCTCCATTCTCGTCCCCCCAACACGTCCAATTCCCAAAATTCTACAAAAACCTCGTTGAAATCATCACACTCCTTCACAATGCTGCCCAAAACGCACGAATCATTGTCATTACACCCACGCCAATCGCAGGTGACTGGGCCATCCAAAACACCCACAACACAACATTCGATCTCGCATCCACGTACCGCGACACATGCGTTCAAGCGTTCCGACAAGTCGGTGCAACCTTCACAACTGAGCACTTGCAGCTTGTGAATCTGTGGACGGAAATGGTGCGGATCGGGGTTATAGAAACGACGGATTCAATGCGTCGCTTGCGCTTTCAGAGTTCTTTCAGGAGGATAAGGTTCATTTCAGTGAACGTGGGAATCGGTTGGTGTTTGATGCGGTTGTTGGAAAGATTGGGCAGGTTTGGCCGGAGTTGAAGGCAGATGCTATGAAAGCCGTTGTTAGAGCGGATTATGAGACGGCGCCAAGTCAGACTATTGGGGATGTGGAGTTGATTGATAAATGGTTGTTTGGACGAAGCTAATTTTGCTTCAATTTCTCGAAAGAGCAAGGATAGTTAAAGTTAAAGTTTTATTGATGTTATACTTTGCGTGATTGATTTATAAATATTGCACGCGAGGTGGGCCAAGGATTTCATCTGTTCCAACACTATCCTTCAAACCAGAGAGTGTTCAAATGAAGACTCGAAAGCCTAACTCTGTACCCAGTGAGCCAAACCGGATGAATCTTTTATATTATCATTTGACCCAATCAAGAACCTCTCTGCAATGAAAGCGCGTTTGAGAAGACCTGAGGTGTGGTTAAGTACTTTCGATCTTCTGGATGCTTTACTTGTCTCCCAAGCATAATACAAAGATAGACCGTGTACAAAGGGTATCAATGTACCTCTTTACATCTGGTAGGAAGGATGGGACGAAATTCGCAGATTAGTCAGCAAATTGACTTTGGCCTCTTCTTTAACATTTATTTTTTCGAAGCAGCCGCCTTAGCTCATCTGGGAGAGCGTAAGACTGAAGATCTTAAGGTAGCGTGTTCGATCCACGCAGGCGGCATTTTTTCCTCTCTTTAACAACCACATATTTCATGGAAATGGTGTTACCGCCATGCTTTTATTATTACTGGGTGAATTGATTAGGGTCTCTCTTCATTATTGTTTTGTCCAAGCAGGTGACAATTCCATCACACATCAAATGGAGTCATCAAAACTGAAACCCAACGCCACC